>JARKHS020010362.1:0-274439 GCA_030143305.2 Amblyomma americanum | reverse complement strand
ACCGATCGCGCGCGCACCCCGAATCCAGCAGCTTGGCCCCCTTGGTTATGGGTGTGTTGGAAGTTTTTCAGAGCTTCTCGAGAAGCCGCCATCCAGGCGCCGCCAAAATGGGTTTGTTTTGAGACAAACGCGGAAAATGGCGGCAACGACGGTTAACCGGCAGTGAGGAGGCCCGTCCTTGTAAAGTCGCACTCGGGCCGCAAGACGCGGCCGACGCGCGGACCCCTGGGGTTTCGAGAGGGGGTCGCGTGTAAATTTATTGCTTTCAACGGCGAACCGGCCGCGGGACTCCTCGGAGCAGGCAGCGGAAGTGGGGAGCGCGACCAGGGCAGTGTGCGTGGTTCGGACTGCGTGTTCGGTTTCCCTGAGCTTCCGCTGGCGTTTTTAGTGATTTTGTGTCTCTGTGCTGTAACCAAGCGGAAATGCGCAACGTCTTCGTGGAATTCGCGCGGTGCCCGCGCGACAACACCAACGTGAGCACCGGCGTGCTATTGGCTCCTTCAGTTTGAACGAAATTCTCCTGATTGGCTGTGAGAAGCGCACTTCTTATTGGTTACAAAAAGGGTTCCCAGAATGCTGGGCGAAGGGATTTAAGGGCGAGTTCTTGGCGCGAACGGGGGGATTGGAGATCGGAGGGCAGGACGCCTGTGAGCGCCCGTACAATAAAGAGCTGGTGTTCCGAAGAAGTTGTCCAGTCTGTTCCGCAACGTGTCGCCGGATCCCCGAACCATCAGAAGACTTCAAGATCAACACCATCGATCTGTCGGTCACCAACATCGATCGATCAGTCAACCAACATCAAATTTAACTGGCGCAGTCGACAGGATTATTCCGGCGGCTTTCTGCGGAGCGCACACGGACACGGGCACTATGGGACACCAACGGAGGGCGACACGCTCGTGAGAGGCCCCGCCGCTGCACCTGATCATCGCGAGAAGTGGGCGCCGTTGCGGAGGAAGCAAGCGAGCTCCTGGTGACGGGCTTCGGAGGCTGGTGGGAGCGAAGAGAGGCGACATCCTGGTGCGAAGCCTATGGAGCTGTTGGAGTCGAAGAGGGGACGGCAGTTGAGGAGAGTCTTGGACGAAGACTGGTGCAAATCTGCGGAGCAACGAGGAGGCAACGGGAGGCCTCCGAGCAAGAGAGTGCTGCAGCCGTGGGAAAAGAGGAGGCGGCATCTGACTGAGAGGTTCGGAGAGGTCGCAGGAGCCATGGGCAGCGGTGCGACCGCAGAGTGAGTCCCCCTTCCCATTTGCTTGCCTCCGTAGCGCTCGAGCCGCAGGGTTGGGGAGCAACGGGTGTGATGGCCTCATTCATGTGCTCGAGTGGGCATTACGCCAGGCGCGCCTTATGGTCCAGGCTGGACGATGTCAGCCTGGAATCTCTGGAGCGCGAACTAGCGATAGTCGAAGAAGAGTACAGGCAGATGAAAGAATCTCTGCTTAAAGAGCAAAGTGCGCAGCAGGAGGTGGCACCGCTGGAGAGAGCTCAGAACCGATCGCCCCCTCGGGGTAGAGGAGATGGCAGCGAATCTCTGAGCAGTGTGACGGAGGAGCTGGGTGGTTGCTGCAGCTTGAAGCCGGTAGGGATTGAGAGTGCTTCGAGCGAAGCGCAAGTTCCGGCAAACAATAGAGATCACTAGCGCTGTGTTGCCGGATGTTGCGCAGTCAGAAATTCAGGCTGAAAGAGAGCAGCAGTCCCTACCTGCCGGCTTGGAGATGAGTGCCGTGGACGGGAGTGCCAACAATCAGACCGTCGGTAAAACCAATCCGGTGGGCGATGCACGCGAGGGCGCGAAGGATGTTTGCGCTGAACCTCATGAGCATGAGCAGAAAGGCGGCTCGCCAGGTACAGGTGTCCAGTGTGAACTTTCTTTGCGCATCGACGTGGAAGCAGTGCGTCTTGGGTGTTTCACCAATGACGCGGATGAAACATCGAGCGCAGCGGTAGCGGCGTCGCTTGAGGCGCAGGTGTCGCAGCGGACTAGAGGCGGCTCTGAGACAGCGTACAGAGGCACGGGCAGTGCTACGGCGGAAAGATTGCCATACGAAAGCAGGTCAGCTGGGAGGAACAGTGTCTGCGTCATTTCTCGTGAGCAGAGCACGGAAACACGGCGAAAATTTGGGGAGCATCTCAAATCACGGCAAGATCCTGGAGTGGATTTGCCTATGCAGCTCGAGGGGCTGGCGTCTGGCGTAAACACGCTACCACCGCTGAGCACGCAAAGCACGAAGATGCCCTCAGAAAACATTGGTGTGTCCATCGTGATGGCAAGTGGCCTGAGTGCGCTGACTGCCAGCGAGCGTCGTAAGTTGGATAGACAGCAGCGCGAACAGAATGTCACTGCGCGGACCGCCTGTGCCGCACCGATATTCGGTCGTAGACGGCAAGTGCAAGTGTTCGACGCAAGAGGACGCCGCTGAATCGTAGGCTGCGTTGGCCATGCCCACTCCACCTTTAACCGCCTCGCCATGTCGCAACACGGAGCCATGCGATAGATATGCAACGCAACTAGCTTCGGTAGCAGGTTTCGAGATGAAACAAAAGGCTCGAGTAAGCGTGGATGCAGTAGGTGGGTGTGGGGGATCGAGAGTTGGAAGGACTCACAGTGTTCAGGGACTACAGACATGGACATGACCGAATGTTCCTGTGCGGCAGTTATGCCGATTTTACCTTATGTGCTTCAGTAATTACGGACAGTGTGGTATAAACTGCTCGGAATTGTCTTTGTTTGCATATTACAGATGTTTGGGTGCCCCGAGAACGATGTGCTGTCTTATTAACAAGTTTGGGAGTATTTGCAATTAGCACTGTCATTAGCATTGTCCTCGTTAAGGGTGTGAGCGTGCCCGAAGAGTCGAGACTGTCGTTAAGACGCGAGTTTTTCTTGTTAGATATGGTAGCTGCGTGTATTTTCGGCGTGCTTTTGCTCATGTCTTGTTTCGTACATCCCTTCGCATTTTTTCTTCATTGTTGTAACATGCTTAGTGTAGTGCGTACAGCGAGTGTACGCACAACATTCTCGGTAAGGAGGAGTTAAGTTGCCGGGCTGTTGCTCAGGGACCGATCGCGCGCGCACCCCGAAGCCAGCAGCTTGGCCCCCTTGGTTTTGGTTGTGTTGGATGTTTTTCAGAGCTCCTCGAGAAGCCGCCATCCAGGCGCCGCCGAAATGGGTTTGTTTTGAGACAAACGCGGCAGATGGCGGCAACGACGGTTAACCGGCAGTGAGGAGGCCCGTCCTTGTAAAGTCACACTCGGGCCGCAAGACGCGGCCGACGCGCGGACCCCTAGGGTTTCGAGAGGGGGTCGCGTGTAAATTTATTGCTTTCAACGGCGAACCGGCCGCGGGACTCCTCGGAGCAGGGAGCGGAAGTGGGGAGCGCGACCAGGGCAGTGTGCGTGGTTCGGACTGGGTGTTCGGTTTCCCTGAGCTTCCGCTGGCGTTTTTAGTGATTTTGTGTCTCTGTGCTGTAACCAAGCGGAAATGCGCAACGTCTTCGTGGAATTCGCGCGGTGCCCGCGCGACAACAACAACGTGAGCACCGGCGTGCTATTGGCTCCTTCAGTTAGAACGAAATTCTCCTGATTGGCTCTGAGAAGCGCATTTCCTATTGGTTACAAAAAGGGTCCCCAGAATGCTGGGCGAAGGGATTTAAGGGCGAGTTTTTGGCGCGAACGGGGGGATTGGAGATCGGAGGGCAGGACGCCTGTGAGCGCCCGTACAATAAAGAGCTGGTGTCCCGAAGAAGTTGTCCAGTCTGTTCCGCAACGTGTCGCCGGACCACCGAACCATCAGAAAACACAACGCCACAATAGAACGCTTCGGCGTCGAATAGTTCAGATAAACAAACAGATTAAGGCGCACACTCTCTATTTGGCTACCCAGCAATGGGGTCAAGTTTGTGACAATATGCGTGGCCAGCTCGGGCTTAGCGGCACTTGGCACCATCTCCGATACCTTTAAGACCCGGACGGTTGCAAAACATCAACACGGTTGATGTTTCAACGGTTGCAAAAGATCAACACCATCGATCTGTCGGTCACCAACATCGATCGATCAGTAAACCAACATCAAAATTAACTGCAGGGTTGGTGCCACCCATGCAGGGGGGGGAGGGGGGTCCAGTGAAGTAGTATCGAGATACCGGACACGAAGTTCATCGAGAAGATCTTGGTCTGAGCCGGGGTGTTGATGGACAATGCGGGAAAAAATGTCTCGTTGGGATGTTTTGCAACCGTTCGGGTCTTAAAGGTATCGGAGATGGTGCCAAGTGCCGCTTAGCCCGAGCTGGCCACGCATGTTGTCACAAACTTGACCCCATTGCTGGGTAGCCAAATAGAGAGTGTGCGCCTTAATCTGTTTGTTTATCTGAACTATTCGACGCCGAAGCGTTCTGCCTTCGCGGGCCTGCCATAGGTGGAGGAGACGGCTGTATTGTGGAGGAGGCTGTATTGTGTGGAGGTGGAGAAGACGGTGGAGAGACATCGGCCTGGAGATTGGAGATCCACTCGTCCAGGTTATTAATCCGGGTAGGGGCTTTCTTAGCACTTAGGGAACGAAACTTGTCTAAATCTGTCATTCGGTTCGGGTGAACTTTCCGACGCTACCGGAACATTTTGAGGGTGGTCGCGAGGATATAGTGGTCACTGCCAAGGGTATCCCCAGTGTGGAGCCATCGATCGATCCGCACGTTTTTACAGAATGTTATATCAGGTCAAGTGTCAACAGACACGCTGTCTGGTACGCGGCTGGGAGCATGAGGGTCAGTAATAAGGGTGAAGCCCAGTTCCTGTGCCAGTAACCAGAGATAGTTATCCTTTCGGTTGTCAGATAGGTAACCACGTAACCACAGATTGTTACCCTTTCGGTTGGCGGATAGGTTTCTTTTAAGACCAATAAGTAAAGGTAAGTAAATCGTACCTTCATGGAAACAGCGCTGCTAGAGGTTTTTTGAGATGATCTACAACTTTTGCTTTGACACTTTGCTCCTTAAATCAATAACTAAAATGTGAGCTGGTTAGATTTAACTATTCAATTAATTTTGAAGAACGAAAAAATACTGCAGGCTAGATCACGCGAATCTAAACAACCCTCAGTTGGTCTCATGCGGCTAGGTCATTCAGTGTATTCTAAAAGCGTGGTTACTTTTAGTTTGGATACCTGGTATATTTAGTTGTTTCATATCAGAACATTCTTCATGCTGAAACAAACAAATTAAACAAGAGCTTTTATTACTTTCCGCATGCGCTTAAATATCACACTGAACTCACATTTTTTTTTAGTTGTTTTCCTGCCGAGAAACGCCAGGCGTTTGAACTCGGTGTGAACACCACAATTCGATCAGTACGGAGCGCACAAATTCATGTGTATTTTAGATCGAGCGTGTTATGGAATTCCTATCTCCTAAAATAATTCTCGAGCTCTCTAAGTCCGCCTGAGCTTATTATGGACATACTGTGTAAACTTTGGCTGTTTGCGCGAAACGGAGGAGATTTAGGTGCTACCAATTTTTAACAGCCACTTGACATTAAGAAAAACTGTCGTGAATACATTTTGATCCCTTGCTTACACCTATGCGCAATTTTATTTCAGGGCACCAAAGTTCTGTTCGAGGAAAAAGCATCAAGACATACAGAGAGAGGAGGACAAATCCCTACCTTCGCACATAATGAACCCCACTGTCCTTACGCTGTTCGCCTGCATTCTGCTTGGTAGGTATTTACAGACCAGATTTTTTTGCTGTACTAAGCGACATTTTTTCATGTCTTTTTTTTGTTCATTCCTCTTGCTTCCTAGAAAAGAGATCTTCTAGAGCACTCATTATTACTTCGTTATTTTTCAAAAAATAACGTTCTGTCAGGCGCATCGCGGATAAAATGTTTAAGCATGGGCTTCGCATGCGGCAGCAGCGACAGTTAACACCCAGTGCCTTCGAGAGCCCATGAGTACTGCAGTGGGTATAAGCTTGCCCTGGCTTAGTGCATGCGTCCATTGGGCGACGTTCACGAGAAATGGTTGCCTGATCTCCCTTCCAGCAGATGGATCCTATTAGACATTCTGATCTTCGACCAAGCTACCTTTGCGCAAACACAACTATATCATCATTGGCGAAGCGTTCGAATTCATAACATTTCACTCGTTTTCATTACGCAGGCATTTATATCGCATTACCTGCCCGCATAACTGCCATGCTAACAGTGAGACTGATGAATGCTATTGAAATCTGGTACTCTTACATGACAAGTTTCGTGATAGACGACGGACATTTAGGATTAAACTCTCATGTAGTAGTGACGGCTCTCCGACAGTCAGCCAGACAGTGAAAAGGGCTTCCAAAAGAAAGAGCCTACTGGCCTGACTCGTGCCCAGAAGGAACAGAATGGCTCGGCGGTGGCGCCGGTGATATGCGTTATCGGCTGTCGTCGAACATAATGCCTGCCGCTCTCGGCGGCAATTAGTTTTAAGCTCGCAATAAGCCATCCAGACAATGCGCCAAAGAAACTGTAACAATCTAGAACAATATCCATTGGAAGCAGTCACGCATTGCTCATATCGTTCTATATGATAGCGGTCGCATACAGCGTGGCGAACAGAATGATCAAACTCAGTGCGGGCGGCTTTGCGCGTGAACAAGCACTACGAAGATTCGAGGCTTTACTCAACTCCCAAACAACAACGGCTCAATGCTTTACAAAAATAAAGAAAGGAATACAAAAATAAATCACACACCGAAGAGAAAAAATTCTCCGCCAGCACTGCCTCAGTGCTCGACTTAAGAGCGTTACCTAGGGAGCTTCAAGTGTTTACATTGATGTACTCAGTAAATGTGGAGAAGACCAAATCCGAACATCTGCGGATCCTGGATGGATGGATGGATGGATGGACGGACGGACGGACGGACGGACGGACGGACGGACGGACGGACGGACGGACGGACGGACGGACGGACGGACGGACGGACGGACGGACGGACGGACGGACGGATGGACGGACGGACGGACGGACGGATTTATAATGATGTATATCCCCTTTGAATCCACTTAGCCATGACTTCTGGATTTTTACTCTTGTCTTAATTTTAGGCACCAATCAGATAACCATCGCTTGGTTAATTTTACGTGCTTATAATCTAGTTTTCCTTCAGTGTCCTTAAACCCCAATGCTTTGGATAAATCAGCCCCGCTGTTGTTCATTATAGCGTGAAGCCCTTTATAGAAAAGTATCAAGTGTTCAGCCGTTTCCTCCTCCTCTCCGAACGTAACCGACCACGTGTCTATCCCGTGGTACCAGACTCTATATGTCCTAGTCTGCAAAACTCCCGTCCTGGCCTCAAATAAAAAAGAGCTTCCCCTGAAATTACTATAGATATTTTCTTTGGCAATTTCCTGTTTAAAGATCCTGTATATTCCCAGTGCTGATATCGTGAGCATCCCTGTTTTCTACCAATTCTCTCTCTCATTTCCTTTATCGTCTTTCTTAACCGATGATTGCTTATTTGCCCCCCTACTGCAGTCCAGATATTTGCTCGTCAGTTTTCTAGTTCGCTTTCTTTATTTCGTGTCCACATTCCTGATGTACAGGTACCTGAAAACTTTCCCCGCCCACTGTTTTTCCCCAATTTTTCTCAATCGCTCCTCAAATGCTAACTTACTGTAGCTTCTCTGCTCTGGAACGACGCCCATTTCATATCACCTGGTACCCCTGATTTGGTGTATTGCCATGTGCTCCAAAAGCTAGTTTCCCTACGCCTCGTTGTTTGATTTCTAACCTTGTGTTAACATATGGTTTCATGCACGGGACAGCATTGCCGAAAGTCAGACTAGGAACCATCAGCCCTTTCCAGATCCCTCTTACCATTTCATACCTGCTGTAATTCCACAGTGCTCTATGTTTCATGACAGCTGCATTCCTACTAGTTTTATTCATTAGGTATTTTTCATGCTCTGTTAGATACTCAGCACCGTCATTTATCCACATCCCAAGATACTCGTACTCAATCGTTACTTCTAGCATGAACTGCTGTATTCTATGCTCACCAGTCGTATCATTAAATATGACGACTGCAGATTTTTCCTTGCTAAACTTCAAACCTAATCTATCTCCCTGTGCACCAAAATTGTATATCAACTTCTGCAAATCTTCCTTTTTGTCAGCCATTAGACTATATCAGCCGCCTACATTATTCCCGGTAATGACTGTATAATCTTTTCTCCTTGCTTGAAAAAAAAGGTTGAAGCCTAGTCCGCTCCTCTCTAGTTTTATCCGTAACCCTTGCTGGCAAAACATGAACAACAAAAGAGGGAGAGGACATCCTTTCCTAAGCCCCCGCTGTATATCTATAGACCCTGATAAATTTCTTGCATTTTAGAAGCACTCTGTTACCTTTATATACCTTTTAGAAGATCAATAACTCCATCTTCCACATCCAATGCACCCATTGTGTCACACAAATCCTCTTGAATAACTTTGTGGTAGGCTCCCCTAATATTCAGAAATGCTAGCCAAGGGGTCGGTGTTCCTTTTCAGCAATCTCTATACACAGCGTCAATGGAAACAGATTGTCCTCCAACCTCCTTTATTTCCGCAACCCATTTTGTAGCACCCCTAGCACCCCTTCTTTCTCCACCCAAGCCTGCAGTCTGTCCTTTATAATCTGCATCACCACCCTGTAAGCCACAGACGTCACTGTTAAGGAACGGTAGTTGCTTATGTCAGCTTTGTCACCCTTGCCCTTATATATCATGTTCATTCTACTTAATCGCCATTCATCGAGGTCTTTGCCATCATCTATCACCTTGTTCACTGCCCCTATTAATGTTTTCTTGGATTTTGATCCTAGCTTCTTTATTAACATAATCGGAATACCATCTTGACCTGTCGACGTGCCGCTAGGAACCTTCTTCTCTGCCGTTTCCTATTCTCTTTGCTCAAGTGAAGCAATTGCAGTAACCGGTCTATCCTCTTTCGATAATTTATCTGCAACATTTCTCTCTAAAAACTTTTCTTCCATCCTTGTTCCTACGTGTTTCATTGCTTCATCTCCTTGTAGTCGAAAACTCTGATCTGTAACAATAAACATTTGCTCTAGCCAAGTCTTATTACTCATTGTATTTAGATGTTTTCAGAATTTCTGAGCTGCTTTTCTTTCCTTTGTATTTACTTTTGACATACATTGGGCACCCTTTCTTCTAATTTTCTCATTAATCAAATAGGATGCTTCCCTTGTGCACTTCATGAAGGTATCCCATTTTCTGACTACTTCAGCTCCTCGTTCCTCCCTCTTTGAATATCTATGTTCCCTGGACGCTTCCTTACGTTTCTCTATCGCCTTTTTGACCACCTCATCCCACCACCTCTTGGGTTTCTGTTTTTTCCTTTTGACTTGAATCGCACCTTAGTTAGCTCTAGCTCAAGTTATCGAGTTAATTTGGTATAAGTCTATGCTGTTTAATTATCCTCAAAAATTACTTTCTCAATTTGTTTGCCTGCTGCTTTGAATTGCTTTTCTCAGTAAAAGTTCCCCTCTGAATGTTCATCTCGCTTCAGAGCTACATTGGCTTCTCTTTTGAAACTCAACTACATACTTTTTGTGGTCACTACCTAGACTTCTGGAACCATGTTAATTTATGCTCGTTACCCCAAATGTATTATTCATCCTATGGTACATAAGTACATAATCTATCTTCGAGTGCAGACTCCCTGCCTCTCATGTTATGAGCCCTTCACACTTCTCGGTACTGTTGCATACAAGTAAATCATGCCTGTCACACATATCCAGCAGCATGCTTCCTGTCGAATCTGTGTATCCATCCAGGTCTCCTATGTGTGCATTCATGTCGCCTAATATAATTATCTCGCCCTGTTCTCCTAGCTCATCAATGTCGCTTGCAATACATTCTACCATTTTCCTGCTTTCCTCTTTGTCATTAGCTCCTGTCCACAGGTATACACAGCCAAGGAGTGTTTGCTGCCCTGCTACTTTTCCTTTTATCCATAAATGTATCTTGCATCTCAGCTCAACGCTTTGAAAATTCATAGTTTTATGAATGAATGCCCCAAATCCACCCCCTTTCTGCTGCCCTGTGTTCTATTGCAAAATACCGATGTGTAGTCTGGGTTACAGGATGGCTGATCCATGTCTCTAAGATGTGTTTCCACTAAACCATATACCATTAAATCTTCTTGCCTTAACTGTTCTTCTATTTCCTCCTATTATAGCCTATCCCGGCCATCCTTGCGTGTTAATGTAACCTATATCTGAATTACCTTGGCCTTGGCGCTTCTGTCTATTTCTTCTACAGTTCCATTGTTTCTTTGACCTTGGTTATTCCTTGTCTACACTGGTTCTCTCAGAGCTCTGGGTCCTCCCAAAAAAGCTGTTGCCTGGCGACCTATCCAACTCCCTACCCTCTTGCCAGTGGCACCACTGTAGTGAATGCCATCCTGTGTAAAAGGGCGGGAGCTGACCTCGTGCACGCCCCTGTTAACTTCTATTACCCCGTATCCTAGTCGTCGACTCGTTAACCTAATTAGACGATTAGCCTCAACGACCCTTCTTTCGGTTCCGCTAGACTGCCTCTGGACCTTTGGGATTGTGCATTAGGTCACATGCACACTCTCAGAGAGCTCTCTAATCCTGTGCATCCCACTTCTAACTGCTTTTGGAGGTTCTGGCTCCTCCCCCTCAGCACATCGTTGACACCAGCATAGATAACGACCAGGTGTTCGCCAACCATGTTGTCCGCTATCACCTCTAGTGCTTTGGCCATTGCATCTATCATGCACTTCCCTGACTGTGCCTCCACCTGCACCCGCTTCTCCGCCTTCACTGTGGTCAAAACACCTTCCTCAACCCTCGCTACGTTCGAGTCACTGACTACCAGAACCCTTCTGGTGTCTAACCGTTCGCTTCCTGACTGCGACTGTTGCCCTCCAGATCGCGATAGCTGTCTCTCCCGCCGCCGTATGCTACTGTCGCGCGTCACCGTGCCCGTTTATACCGGTCTGTCTTCCCCACTCGAAGTCTGCTGCGCTACAGCGCTGTAGGATCGACGAGCCTCCTTTAGGTTTACCCGCTGTCCTTGTGCACCACTTCACACTGCTCCGAACCAGAGCGACCTGCCGGCCGGGGCTTACGCTCTTCTACCTGCTCTTCTAGCTTGGCCCGCTTATCCCGCTCTTCTTTCAGCTCGCTCAAAATTTGCTCAAACAGGTCGGCCTTAGCCTCCTCGCGCTTAAGCGTCTCGGCGACCTGACTTTCTAACTTAATTCTTTCCTCTCGTTCAACCTTCAGGTTCCTTTGACTTCCTTAATCCTAGCTGCCCATTCCCCGTTCAACGTCTGAACGGCTTCCTCAAAACGCGTTCATAGTATAGACGCGAAGCTAGCTCCACCTGCCTCGCCTAAGCTCCCGAACTCAGCCTCGTCTCAATAGCACCAACGGACGCACTCCTGGCAATGCACTAGCTCCCCGTCCACCTTGACTTTCCTAGCTTGCTGACCTATCGTCCGGTCGACTACGTAACCCAAAAGCCCGCCAAGAATCCTACACAATAACCTACGGCACAAGTAGTTTCGCTAGCCTTCCTACCCTTAACACGGTTTAAAACCACCGCCCTACAGCATGTACAAGAGAAAACACCAGAAAGCACTTAGGTTCGGAGGAAGTCGCTGGAGCTCCGAAAAAAGCGTCATCCTCCGACGGCGTCAAGAGTCTTCTAAGGCACAAGAAGCGCCCATCTACCTCATGGATTTAGCACTAGTATTGCGTTTTACAGCCACGTTCGATATATCTCTGGTATTTACTTGTTATATTAACTTATAAATTTTGTAAGCGTATGCATCACAACACGATGGATCATTTTACACCATCCGTAAACCCCTGCTACATACGGTTCGGCCATAATGGCCGTCTGAAACTCCTCGGATTAAACCTCGGGTCGATTACCACACATATTTTGGCTGCATCTCAATTGGTAATATTATCCCCAGGAACATGCCAATTCTTTTGATACCACATCGAACATCCTGCGGCAAGCGGGCGGCCCCAAATTTTATTCAAATGGTTGTCCCTGGGAGTCACACTTCTATGGGCACTATACTGGCCCATATATAACGGATCGAAAGTATAGGCATCAAGTGAGGCGCTACGTGCCCACTGTTACAGCGTGTATAGTGTGGTGACGTGGTAAATGTTTTGGTCCATATGACCTTCATTGCAGACAGACGCATCCTTGACAAACGTTGGTAGGAGCTAACGCTCTTAAAACACTGGGAATGGAAACACTGTGTTCACTAGCACGCATAAGGTTTCTGGCGCTCAATATGTACACAACTGCCGCACCTGCGCAGGACAGCTGAGACGCTGCTGCTCTATCGGAGACTACTTCGTTATCAAGCTCTCTAAGTTTACGAACGATCTTGTACTGGTCGAAATCGTAGCGCGGAAGCTCACTCAGTCCGCGGCGGCGAGTGGGTGTCACAACCATGCACGGTCACCTGCCTTGTGGTATTCCATGAGGCATCGGCATAGGTTGTAGCGTTCGGCGTCAGTGCAATTCCAGAAGAGGGAAAATACAAGCTGGCTGGTACATTTTTGAAGAACTAGATAAAACAGCGCGATGGAAGACAAGACGAGAGAAAGACAAACACTAGTCCTGGTGTTTGTCCGTCTCTCATCTTCCGTAGCACTGTTTTATCTAGTCCGTCGGTGCGAGTTGGTCTTTAGTGCGCTACCGGGCCAAGCGTAGTGTTCTTCAGCGTCGTGCTTCACGTTGTGCAGATGGTGCCGAGCATGTTGGTTGTCACTCTGCTATGGACGATACTAAAAGGCGTCAGCTGGGTGGTTTCTTGCACTGCGCTGTTGCGGCGTCAACATACACGGCAACCATGCCTGCTATGACATTGTTCAAAAGCTCTGTAATGTCATTATTCTACGGATGCTATGCTCTTGTCTTCTGTTGGCTTGTTTGACTGTAGCGCAAGATGGCTTGCGTTAGCTCCGCCGTGAAAGCTGTTCCTCTGTCCGTGATGAATACTCAGGAGACGTCGTGTGGCAGGAGGTTACATTCCAGGAAAAAATTTGTCGACAGCTGCTGGTGTAGTTTTCGGCAGGTCTTTTGCCTCGGCGTAGCCAGATATGTAGTCGCTCGCTACTATGATCCACTTCTCTCGAGACGCTGACTTCACTTAAAGGGCCAAGCAGCTCCAAGTGATCACCTGGAAGGGCCTGAACAGGGGCTAAATAGGATTTAAAAATGTTCCAAATTCGATGGTAGGAGTCTTACGCCGTTGAAAATCTCGGCAGGTTTTCACATAACATGCGATACCTGCAGAGAGTCTGGTCAAGTAATACTAGAATTGAATGTATTGTATCTATTGTTTCATGTATGTCGCCCCTCCACCCCTTAAGTAACGCCCTGTAAATGATCCTTAAGGGTTCAATCAATGATGATAATAAATGTGTCGGAGGGTACGAGAAAACCCGAGGTGCCGAGCTCTCGGCTGGACATGTGAAGCCTGTAAGCCTTGGCGAATACTTTCAGGTGAAAGCAGAAGGTAAATGATTTCGTTTGGTATGAAGTTCTTCATGAGGACATCATTCTGTACGTGAAAGCAGGCAATCCCCGCTTCATCGAAGCTGGTGGTGAAGAAACCTTGCATTCAAGAGCTCGATGAGGCGTTGGAGGTCGCGGTCCGAACGTTGTTGCTGTTGGCAAGAGCTAAAGCTGTTAGGTCTCAAAAAAGCGTCACCAGCTCGTCCTGTGGCGGTGCATCTGCAGGGGCTCGTGAAAGGCAACCGGCGTCAGAGTGCTTTCGTTCATACTTGTAAATTACGCTGACGTCACACTCTTCGGGTCATAAGCTGAATCGAGCGGGGCGGCCAGACGGGCCCTTCGAGTAGGCGAGGCAGCACATCTCGTGATGTTCAGCGAAAACTTTTAAAGGCCTGCCGTACGTACACATACGGGCGGAATCTCGATGTGGCCCACGCTATGGCAAGGTGCAATAGTTGGCCTCTGCCTCTGATTAAGAGCAGCCGATTTACGCTATTGCTCTCTCGCGATGTTCTTTACGAGAACGCCGCCTAGCCCTTAAGCTGCTTGCGTCAGTGTGAATTACAGTTTCAGAGTTTTCGTTGAAATCTTCAAGCACGGGCGGCGACTGTTTAGAACGCTGAAGTTGCTAGAATGCCTCATGCTGCGGAGCTACCCACCTGAATGGCACATCCCACTTCGTTAGCTGAGGCAAGGGTCCGGCGATGCCCCAATGGTTGTTCACAATTAGGCGGTAACACAAGCGCAGCCCTAGGTGCGGGCGTACAGCTTTTGTTTAGATCGGCTGCGGGAACTGCGAAAGTGGCGGTTTTCTGTGGACCTGGGTGTATTTCATTCGTTCCTACGATGTGGCATAAAAATAGCAGCTATTCGTAATCTAATTGGCATTACTCTTGCTTCAGGGTGAGCCCTGATCACTTGAAGCCTTTTTAGATGAACATAAAAGGCCGAGGAGAAGAATGTAGTCCAAAGTCCAAATGGCATTATCTTGAACTAGAAGAAGCTATACGGTGTAATGAAGGTGGTTTTCCCGCAACCTCTTTCATTGACTTCGATTTCCCCATAACAGCATTCGAGATCCATGCACCAGAGGTATTTGGCCTCGCAGAGGTGATTTAGGGTATCGTGAATGCGGGGTCGGGGTAGACGTCTTTCCGGGTGCCGATTTTCACTCGGTAATAATCGACTCAAAACTGAACATTATCGCGCTTCTTCACAAGGTAGGCCTGGGGCTATACAGTGGCTCTTCGATGACTGCATGACGTTGTCGCGAAGTATTTATTCCGCTCCGTCACGGATGGCTTGACGTTCTCGTGGTGTCACAGAATAAGGGCTTTGGAATAACTCGCTATACCTTCGATGTAAGCTCCTGATCTTGTCTTTGTCTCTTCCAGCCAAGACTGAGTTCATGTCGAAGACTGGCTTGTGATCTTCGTTATGTTTATCTAATGCAACTCTATCGGAAAGGGCGAAGGCGTCGCTAGCGTTTGTCTAAGAAAGAAATCATAGTTCTGTTCACGTGCCATTATTCTTCGCTGCTGTTCGAAAGGAGCAGTTCACCTTAACAACTGCGGAAATGGGCGCTGCCTCTCATGATCCCCTCAATGATGGCTTCAATGTACCTGGCTTCCCTGGCAGCTACGTGTGACCCAGCCGCTTGAGCGGATTTCATCCAAGACACTCGTTCATGACATTCAGGCAGAGTGATATTCTATGGTTTTCGTCGAAAGGATGGCTTCATCTGTAAAATTTATGATGAATCGGAAGTCGATGATCGCATGATGCTCACTAAGAAAATGCATGCCCAATATCACATCGCAGGAGCATTGCTCCAGCATTATGAAGGTCGCAGGATAGGTCACAGACCATCGCAATGTCGTCCTGATAGTGTGATGAGGTGGGCACCGGCGGTGCGTATTTGTGCGCCGTCCCAAGCTGTCGTAACTTTCCTCAGCTGCGCGGTGGGTGTTTCATTCATCACTGAATAGTATGCTCCCGTGCCAACCAGAGCAGTAACTTTGCGATCATCAATACCGCAAGAGGTGCATGTGGGTCTCGCCGCGGGATCACGGCTTCGGCATGCGTTGATCTGCGGCTAGGGCTCATCGTTGTCACACTGAGTGGCGACATTGTCATCTCGAAGTTGCGTCGCGTCACTGTCAGGCTACTCTTCGGTTGTGTCGCCGTCGTAGTGGTTGCGGAATAGCGTTTTGTCATCAGCGGTGGAAGTTACTCATCGTTTCGTCGAAAAGCAACCTCTGGTCCGAAGGTTGCTTTATTAAGTTTCCCGAGTGGGGCTGGGGGACGTTCTTTGGGCAGCTGCCTGTTGCTGCGGCCCGGCGACGCAAAACATGGTCAGAACGTGATCAGAATAGACGGCCCGATGACACGTAATCCTCCCTGCGGTCGACGTACGCCGTGGGATCGTGGGCCACCATTCGAAAGGCATGTATGCCCATTCTTCTGTAGGTGCAGTGCCGAATAATGTGACCAGGCTCACCGCAATGGAAGCAGAGCGGTTTGCCCTTCTGACGTCTGCTCTCCATCGCGTGGCTATTTGGCCTAAGGTTGATCGAGCGGGTGGTTGTGGTTGCCGAGCTGCTCAATAATGCTGCTGGGGCGGGTTTTCAGAGCCCCGTTGGCCTCGTACCGCAGCGGTGTACGTTATGGCAGCGGGTTGCATTGTGGGCATCGTAATTTGCTGGACGCATAGCACTTGTTGCATGTCCTCGCGATCATGTGTTTGTCCAGGAATGTAATGCTTGTTTTGTGACGCAAGCAGTCGGCGATGTCCTTCGCGCATGATTTCGCGAATCACGTCTCGCAAGTTTGTGGTGCTGAAGTTTGTCCTGTCCACGGGGCTGCGGGAAAACAACTGGCGCCTGCCCGTCGAACTTGTCGAACTGGCTTCATTGCGAAAATCGTGCACCCATAGGGTTGAGACTAGCTTCCAGGGGCAGGTTCAGAGGCTTAGAGACGCTGGTTTTCCAGATGTGGCTTTTGCTCAAATATCAGAGAGGATATTGACTATGGGCGATAGTCTCGCAAAAAAAAGAAAAGGACGGCACGCTAACAATAACAGTCGGGCTTTCGTACGTACATGAAATGTCACACCGGTTGAAGAAGGTAGGGGCGAGCTACGGGGTAAAAGTAGTTTTCACAGCTAAGAATAAGCTGAGCAGAGTCTGCATAGCAGTAAGGAAGTGGCTTGAGGACGGGATGACCGAGGGAGGAATAGATGCACAGTTTCAATAAAAAACCGCTCGCCGACTGCGACACCGGAGTGGTTTATTCTATCCCGCTTTACTGCGGCAAAACGTACATTGTCCAGGCAAGCCACTGTATAAACGAGCGGCTGTTTGAACATCAAAGATCAGTAATAGGGGCAGTTTCGTCGAACCTTGCTGTGCACTGCCGGAAATTTAAAGATTTTTTCCCTAATTTCAAATATCTTCTTTATTCACCCAGATCGGACCTGCAGAGAGTTAGTTGAGGCGTTTTCGATGAGGCAGGAGTCAGAAACGTATGCCGCTTCGTCTTCTATCAATCTCGTGGAAAAAGAGATTCACGCTCTCGGGGAATGTTCAGTGACAGGTTGATAGCAGGTGCATGTCATGTGTTAAGATTGCTGGTTGGGTTTGTTAAAATGAGGCGATTAACCTGCCGCTGCAAGCACGTACAGTTTTTATGGACTATCGCGATTTTATGAGTTGGATTTTTGAGTGTTTTTTGGTTGTTGCTTTCCGTGTCTATATAACTATCCCTTCTAGAAATAAAAGTTCAGTTGTTAAGTAGCGCTCGCCTCGTCTCGTGTTTCTTCTACTACGTCCTGTGTTTCGCGCAGCTTAAAGGTGTGTCCATTCCAACTTGCCCAGTTTTCTGTTCTCGTTAAGTGCGAATAAGATGCTCCGGAGCTTGGCATCGATGATTCAGGTGTTCAGCGCAGCCGCACTGTGGAAGACATCTAGGAATTCTTCTGCGTACTGACAGAGTTGCCCAGAATGTGCTGTAGAGCAAGATGGTTCAACACGACTCATGCAGCCCGCACCGAGGGAGAATCTTACGGGCCACACAAACGTAAGGCGCACTTACAAATTGAAGATTTTTTGTTGTTTGTTGCTTTTTGTTGTTGGTAAAATACCCGCGGCAGAGCGATAAACTTGAAGAAAAGCTTGTACAGTCATGCACAGCACGTGAGGACTGACGCTTTACCATAGGCGTTCATGCGCTGAACTCTATATACGCCAACTCCTTTGAGGATGAGAGATTACTGATGCAAGATTTGCCACGCTTTCTCTCTTCCACAGTTTACAGTATTTTTTCTTTTCCATTAGTGTTCCGCTCTTGTCAGGGCGCAGGTGTCTTGGAGGCCATCTAGGCATCCATGTTTTTTGAAGTACATTCTGATGCGCCCCAAAAGTTGATCGACTTTATATTGATCTTGTTAAACTGCCAGAGATAAGCTTTGGACGCTCCGGGTTTTCATCACTTCATGACATTGTGCAATAGATTGTGGATACCTCATGAATAAAGGGAATATCGGCATACCTTGTCCTAGGAGTACTGCATTGAAGCTGATGTAGGCTTTTTGGTTTCTAAAGTTTTTTGAGCATTTAAAGAGCGTTAGCTCTTACTACCAAAATTTGCGCCATGGACGCGTCTGTAAGCAATGTAGGTCAAATTGACCAAAGCAGTTACCACGTTACACAATTTAAAAAGGCTTTTTAAGCCAGGGAAGCGCTTTTTTTGGTATGCCATTGTCAGTGGTGCAGTACATCTGAATGCAGCTTAGACTTACTAACTAGGAGGGTCAATGGTTACCTAATAATAAATAGCGTTTTAACAATTACTGTTAGGCTTCTTAATTCCTGAAGCGCATGTAGCCACCGTAATTAATATTGCCATAGTCCCTATCAATCCAGTGGCGCTATACCGCGGCCAAACTGTTTTAGATGGGACTTGCCATGCCTTGCGCACTCGCCGGGCTAGAGGGTTTCGTCTTAATCCTCGCACGAGCTCCCTTCTGTCTTGCACGCCTAGCACGTCTTATTAAACCTGGTTTTGAGTGTTTCGACCGTTTACCGGTGAAATTTGGTGGAGCCGCTCGGTAACGGTCTATGCACGCTGACCTCGAGGACACTCTTGACGTCAGTTCTCAACGCGTGGCTACAAAACCAGTCGACAAGGCGAGCCGCCACGTGCGAGGCCTACAACCAGAGTTCGGCCAACTCGCAAGACCAGCAAAGGCCATGGCGTCCGCTACGGCTAGCCAGACAAGTCAGCATTCCGGGAATGCCCCGGCGTTCGTCTTTCACACGCCTCGGTCGCCCCCATCATTCCACGGTGAGAGGTTTGAAGACGTCGAAGACTGGTTGGCCAGCTTTGACCGTGTGGCGGGCTTCAACGGGTGGGATGGCGAGCGCTAATTGCGGAACGTGTACTTCGCACTACAGGACTTGGCCAAGACGTGGTATGATAACCACGAAGCTTCCTTCACTAACTGGGAGATATTTCGCCGAGAGCTCTTAGCCACGTTAACACCAGCGAACGAAAGGAGAAGGCTGAAATCGCCTTACAATCGAGGTCGCAGAAGCCGAACCAGAGCGTCGCCATGTTCATCGAGGCTATGACGCGACTCTTCAATCGCGCCGACCCTGCTATGCCCGAGGACAAGAAGGTACGCCACCTAATGCGCGGCGTCAAAGAGCAATTGTTTGCCGGACTGGTACGTGACTCGCCAAGAACGGTGGCCGACTTTGGCAAGGAGGTAACAAGCATAGAGCGTTCTCTGCAAGCACGGGGTGCGCACTACGGCCGTCAGGCTAGTGTAGCAGCCGCTCACCACTGCACGCTCACGTCGTTACCCACTGAGGAGCTTCGAGAGCTTGTGAGGAGCCTGATGCGCAAAGAACTCGAGAAACTTCGCTTCGGAGCTCCAAAGGCAAGCGTCGCTGCCATACTGGACGTGGTTCGAGATGAAGTCCGGCGAACTGTTCAGTCGCCACCAGCTCCGCAGCCAGCGCCCTATGTGATGACATACAGTCAAGCACTACAAAGTCGTCCTGGGCCAGTGAGACAAGTCTTTTCTCCCGTCACTCATGTGCCATCACTGCCGTACCCAACTGCAGCTGTAGCCGTCGTACCGCAGGAGCCCCTGTCCACCATGAGCAAAGCGCGCGTTTGGCGTACGCCAGACAATAGGCCGCTCTGCTACCACTGTGGGGAGCCCGGCCACATCCTCCGCCACTGCCCCTACCGCAGAATGGGCTTAAGGGGGTTTCCACCTGACGCACCTCGACCACGCTACGGAGGACGGCCGCAGGACATCGAGCAGTATCTGTCCGATAACGTGCAGCGAACGACCTCGCGGCGACGCCAGTCCCGGTCGCCATCTCCAATGCGGTTTTCTTCGCCAAGCCGCCCGTCTTTTCCTAGCCAGTTCAGAGGTGCGTCCCACATCGGGAAAACTGAAGACGGCGTCCTTCGGGGGTAGGGCCGCCGCTATTGGATCAAGTCAAGAGCCTCCACCCGACGATTCGCGGCTACGATCCGACCGACAACGACCTCAAGCGACGACCTCAACGACGACGGGCTGTCACCGACTGGTGTCTGCCAAAATCCCAGTAATCGCTGATAATCGCGATGTGACCGCACTTGTGAATACCGGCGCTGACTTTTCTGTAATGAGCAGTCGGCTAGCTACGGTCCTCAGAAAGGTTCTGACCCCTTGGTCTGGACCCCAGTTCCGCACCGCCGGCGGCCATGTGGTTACGCCAATTGGCGTCTGCACGTCACGAATCCAGATCCGCGGTGCTACTTTCTCTGGTTGTTTTGCTGAGCTACCCGAGCGCTCCAAAGACCTGATATTTGGTTTGGAGTTCCTTCGGGAATACGGCGCTGTCATCAACCTTCAGGAGCTGCTCGTGTCATTTTCCACTCAACCCCCTGTTTACGGCGATCCCGAGCCACGCGGGAAAAAGTTACGCGTCTTTGACGACCACGTATTAATCCCGTCAAGAGCTAGCATGTGTGTTACCGTAGATTGCGACATCATCACTGGTACTCGTGGCATCGCTGAAACCAACATGTCGCTGCTCCTTGTTCGGCAAGTCTGTGTTGCTCGCGGAATTGTCGAGTTGAACAATGGCCGAAGCGAGCTCTTAGTAACCAATTTTGGCTGTGAACCTTAATGTTTGCCTGGCAGAAGTTATTGCGTATTTCGAAAAACTCGGAGAATTCGCGAGACAGCACGCTTTGTCGGAAACCTCGGCATCAGTGGAGGCACCGACCACTTCCATAAAAGCTGACGTGAACCCGAACCTCCAGTCTAGTCAGAAACCCTACCTCGAAAGCGTTATCCAGTCTTTCTGTGGCTGCTTCGCCTCGACCTCTAAGGTTAGGCAGACGCCACTCACAAAGCACCGAATTATAGTCGACGCCAACCAGCGGCTGTTATGTCAGCCCCTTTACCAAATTTCTTCAAAGGAGCGTGATGCCATTCGCCACCAAGTTCAAGAAATGCTCCAGGACGACGTGATACAACCGTCTATTAGCGCGTGGGCGTCCCCTGTTGTTCTAATAGCAAAGAAAGATGGAACCCTGCAGTTCTGCGTTGATTACCGACGTTTAAACAAAGTCACAAAAAAAAGATGTTTATCCTCTGCCGCGTATTGATGACTCCCTGAATCGGCTGCGCCACGCCAAGTACTTCTCATCGCTAGATTTACGCAGCGGCTATTGGTAAATCGAGGTGGACGAACGCGACCGGGAAAAGACCGCCTTTATTACACCGGACGGTCTGTACGAATTGTGGTTGCTCCTTTTCGGCCTGTGCTCGACTCCTGCAACCTTCCAGCGGATGATGGATACCATTCTTGCCGATCTGAAATGGCAGTCCTGTCTCGTGTACTCGGATGACGTTGCCATTTCTGATACGTTTGAAGAGCACCTGAGACGTCTGCGCGCTGTGTTCGAAGCAATTCGGTCGGCCGGTCTTTCCCTGAAGCCCGAAAAGTGTCACTTCGCTTTCGAAGAGTTGAAGTTTTTGGTCCACATAGTGAGTGCTGAAGGAGTTAGCCCCGACCCCGATAAGATGGCCGCCATAGCTTCTTTTCCTGTGCCCACCGATAAGCGAAGGGTGCGCCTCTTTCTGGGTCTCTGCGCCTATTATTATTGGCGTTTCGTGCAGAACTTCCAGGTCGCTGAGCCCCTCACCCGCCTCAGGAAAGGTTCCGAACCGTTCTACTGGGGCCTGGAACAACAGAAGGCTTCTGAAGACCTCCGAACTCGTCTCCAAAGTACGCCCTTCCTTGGACACTTCGACGAGTCAGCCGCCACTGAACTGCACACAGGCACCAGCAACATCGGCCTCGGTGCGGTCCTTGTGTAGTGGCAGGAGGGTCTCGAACGCGTAATCGCATACGCGAGCCACACCTTGTCACGATCTGAGGCAAACTATTCCACCACCGAAAAAGAATGCCTGGCCATTGTGTGGGCAGTGACCAAATTTCGCCCGTACTTATATGGCCGTCTTTTCAGGGTCGTTAGTGACCACCACTCGCTGTGTTGCCTGGCGAACCTCAAAGATCCCTCGGGACGGCTTGCACGCTGGAGCCTTCGCCTTCAAGAGTTCGATGTCACCATCGTTTATAAGTCCGGTAGGAAGCACAGTAATGCCGACTGTCTGTCTCGTGCTCCTATTGAGGACAACCGAGCTGATCCCGACGACGATTCTATTTTTCTCGGCGCCATCTCCACGTCCGTCCTCACTCAACACCAAAGGGACGACAGTGAAATACGGCCTCTTATTGAGTATCTTGAAGGAAGCGCTGTGTCGCCCCCGCGAAGCTTCTCACGTGGACTGTCGTCTTTCTGTTTGCGCGATGGCGTTCTGAGTAAGAAAAACTACAACCCGACGGAAGCTGCCTATCTGCTCGTCGTACGTGTGGCCTTGCACGACAGAGTTCTGCAGGTGTGCCATGATGACCCATCTTTTGGTCACATGGGTTTTTCCCGCACTTTGGCGCGGATACGCCAAAACTACTACTAGCCCAGGGTTGCTTCAATTGTCCAGCGGTACGTCAGAACTTGCCGCGAGTGCCACGTCGCAAGACGCCGCCGACTAAGCCAGCTTGACTACGGCTGCATATTAATCCGCCACAAGTTCCCTTACACCAAGTCGGCACGGACTTACTCGGCCCATTTCCGAAGTCCTCGCTGGGTAACCGCTACATTGGTGGTCGCCACCGACTACCTCTGCCGGTACTGTGAAACTAAACCTCTCCCTCGTGGTACCGCTGAGGAAATTGCGAACTTTTTCGTTCAAAATATTGTGCCTCGTCACGGTGCGCCCACCATCGTTTTAACTGACAGGGGAACGGCGTTCACCTCGGCCCTTACGCAGGAGGTTATGCTCCTGAGCGGCACCACTCACCGCAAGACAAACGCTTACCACCCTCAAACGAACGGCCTCACCGAACAGCTCAACAAGACGATCGCCGACATGACTTCCATGTAGACGCAGACCACCGCAACTGGGACGCCATACTCCCTTACGTCACATTTGTCTATAACACTGCTCTACAAGAAACGACACGCTTCACTCCATTTCGTTTAGTGCACGGTTGCGAAGCCACAACCATGCTGGACGCCATGCTGCGCCCGACTAGTAGTACTCCATCTGTTATGGGTGCTGCCCAATTCGTTCTTCACGCCGAGGCCGCCCGCCAACTCGCCCGACAGCGCATCCGGCACCAGCAAGCCCTCGATGCTCGCCGCTATAACCTCCGCCACCGAGCTGTTAGTTACCAGCCTAGCGAACAAGTCTGGGTTTGGAGCCCAATACCCATGCGTGGGCGCTCCGAAAAGCTTCTGCGCCGATATTTTGGCCCCTACGAGGTACTCCGCCAAGTCAGTGAGGTAAACTATGAAGTTCTTCCCCAGGGTACAGTTCGCTCCTATAGACGGCCGGCCCCCGAAGTCGTCCATGTCGCACGGATGAAGCGTACCACGCCCGCTAGCGCTTCAGGCGTATTCACACCAGCCGCCAGACACATGCGCCGTCTCTTGTCTTCGTGCTTCTCATTGTTGCGGCACCTAGTCATTTCCCTTCAGAGAGGGGGAGTAATGCAACAGTCCCAATAAATCCAGTGGCGCCATACCGCGGCCAAACTGTTTTAGATGGGACTTGCCATGCCTTGCGCACTCGCGGGGCTAGAGGTTTTTGTGTTCATCCTCGCACGAGCTTTCTGCTGTTTTGCACGCCTAGCCCGTCTTATTAAACCGGGCTTTGAGCGCTTCGACCGTTTATCGGTGACAATATCCTCATCAGTTCTTGAAATTTCGAAAACGTGGTTAACTGCGGCGCAGTGACACAACAAATTCTGGCTATTTTGACAAGTTACGTGCACCGAAGAGGTTTCTTTGCCTGCAAGCTTCACGAGAGCCCATGTATTGTGGCGCGATGTAGCGAAAATTGGTTAGGCCACTGATGAGAGGTTAACCACGTTTCCGAAATTCTAAAGAACTGATTTGGATATTATATAACTAATGGCTACGCCCCCCTGAAAAATTAAAGATGCTAACAATAATAGTTAAAAGGCTAAATATTCAATATTAGTTGACCTACCTGCTAGTAGGCAAGTCTTAGGTATTTTCTAACGCAGTACACCGCTGACAATGCAATGCTGAGAAAAGTTCTCTTAAAGTATATTGTTAAAAAATCAGTAAAGAGTAAGGTGAAACACCATATATATGTGCAGGTATAGCAGCCATCAAAGTTTGACTCCCCCCGCCCGGAAGCGCAATTTGCATAAAATTTAAGGGCCGCCCCTTTGACGCAGAATGTTCGAAGTGCTGTCAAATGACTTGGCATGCTCCTGAGGATAAAATTACTAATTCAGATGAAGCACGAAATATGTATGGGATTCGCACCGACGAACTCTCAGCCCCCAAACCGTGGAATTCGAGGACCTTCAGAAGGCCTTTACGGCTGAACCGTTTGTCGCACGGGGTTCCGGATGGTGTCACACGATTCACTGTGTCCTGATGCACACGTTTGTAGAATTCATCAACTGATATAAAAAAAATTTGCACGATGTACCGTAGGTGGCTGTAAATCTCAGTAGTAGTGCAAAATCCACGAGGTAGATGGCGCTGCTTGTGTCTTAGACTGGATGTTTCCGGAAAGGACGCATAGGCGGATGTTTTGATTTGTCTTTTCCACGTTTGCTGAGCACACCAATGTAAACACTTGCTCCCGTAGCTAACGCTCTGAAGTCGAACAAGAGACTGTTTACGGAGAATTTTTCTGTGGCAGAGCAGATGACAGGATCACTCGCCTCTTTGAGGCAATCGATATTGTAATGGAAACTTCTTTGCAGAAGGTGCTTGCATAATTTATTTGGTACAATGATAAGACAAGATTGAACTATGGATCTTTTTATCACTTTGCTGCGCGATGAATGAAACGGCAAAAAAAGTTTCAGGGCTCTTGGTTGGCACCCCTCCAAAGCACACATAGAGAAAAGTGACTTTCCAAAGCTAAGAATTGTACGTCATTTTCAACCGTAAATTCATGGGTCAAGATTAATTGAGACAAGGAATTTTTAAGACGGACAGCACTGGTGAAGCTTGGTTTTACAGTTCCTCTTGGTCACAATTTAAAAGCACTAAAAACCATGAACATAATCTGAAGGATTGTATTCAATTCATTTCTTCTAAGCTCTGTTTTAACAGGCTGTATTTAGAAGAGAGAAAGGTGTCGTTTAAAATGGGTGCTATATACGAGTATGTACATGTATTTTCTTGCAGAAAAAGTTCTTCATTCCATTCCACTCTTTTAGAGTTAATGTAGGTAGACAACAGATCCAAGAACGGTGCAACAGCTACACGACAAGCGTTTCTGAAGGTCATGGCTCCAAGTTTATCAAAACTCATTGACCCAATCCTTCAATTCTTTTAGTCCTCGAAGAAGTTGCGTGTTGATGATATGGGCCTGTGTACAGCAAGCTGCTTTTTGACAATAGTTCAGGTTTCTTATGAGTCCGTAAATTCGATAGGATATGCCCGGTTTCATATTCACGGGTTCTGTATCTCGACACAGCGCACCTCCTCGTTCTGCCGGCAGACCATCGCGGCAATATTCTTTTTGCTTGTCACTTGGGTTTGGCTTTTCACGGACACTAACTGCAGTGCGCCAGCGTATTATTATTTAAAACTTGGTGCAAGCGCTCACCGCTACGTCAGAGGCTTCTGGGAGCGCCAGCGTGGTAAATCGCTTCCTCTCAAGCCTGCGTGTTTGATGCAACAGTTCGCACTGCCTTGTACATAATTTTGCTTATTCAGCATCGACCTTGTTGGCCCAGTCCCTCTGTCATGGGCCTGCATCTAATAGATCCTAGCCGCGGCGCACTATTTCATACGGTTTGAGGAAACCAAGACCGTCCATCGTGGATCGTCATAGAAGATAGCCTCGTGTAATGAACCAAACTGCGTTGGGTGGTGTCGCACTTTCACATTTCATCACCGACTTAGGCTCGGCGTTTACGGCACAACTCAAACACGACGTGTTCGATTTTTGTCACATGACTCATTACAAAACCAATGCGTATAACCCCCATAACAATTTAGTCAGAGAGAGGACCACCAGAACTACCGTCAACATGATCGCAATAAACATGCAGAAAATTTGGGGCCAGATTCTCATGTACGTGAGATATGCGCACAACACGGCCGTCCAAGAGATGACTCGCTTTGAGCCACTTCTTCTGGTGTCTGCACGTGATATTCTGATCGTGTTGGATGCCATGCTTTCGTGCACCATTGACGGCCACCCGCTTACTCCGGACGCCGAGCAGTTCAAGTGGCGCGCCGCTGCAGCCTCCAGATTTGACCCGTAATCAGCTACTATTGTAGACAATACTTGGGTGTAGACCCCGTACGCCACCTAAGCTTGTCTTAAAAACTTCTCTGCAATTAGCCAATATTTTGGGCCGCATAAAGTGTTGCAGACCATACGTCGCCAAGCTCATTCCGAGGTCATGCACGTTGCCAGCATTAAATCCTACTGCACGTGGTCAAGTGCAATACCGCCATACTTACGCCTAGGTCCCGATTGGGACGCCTTTCAAACCCTCCGCTCGCTGTGTAAGTTTTCTTTCTAAGTCGTTCTGTTCTACTCCGCATTCTTTTCTTTTTGGTTGTGCTGCCTATTTTTTATGCCCAGCCTCCGCTGATTAATCTTCTTTTCTTTTTAAGGACGGCCAATAACGCCCCGTGGTGTTTATAAGTGGCACATCAAGGCGAAGTTTTCGGGGTGCCTCACTCCTTCTGGATGCTAGAATTCTTCTTGTTGAAGGGCTATCTGCAATCCATCCGTGACAATATACTGAAAAGCAATGATTTCAGCTACTATTTCAGCCTCACTTAGTTTTTGTGCTACTATAATGTTATGGCTAACGTGCTTCTCTTGTCTTCTTGTACTGTGCCACTTTCATCAATGAGGCTTGAGTGAACTAATAATCAATTGTGATTTTGGGGTGTCGTGTTGATCGATCAATTTGTAATATAAATCGCCTGGCTTTCGTCGTCAACAATTTTTGTTTCTAGTTATAGGTTTTTAGAAATGGACGACAATTTTATCAGGACCCACTCGTTATGCAGACGGGGTTTAGACCTTGATGCTGAATTTTTTACAGCTCTGTAAACAAGCGGTGTACACATTTTTCTTTCTTGCTTGGACTCTTACCAGCATTCGTAATGCCGCGTCTTGCGGCACAAAATTATTTCAGCTACTTTACGAGGTTGTCCCAACCTCGTGAGCAAATTATTTTCCACCCGTGTACAAAAATATCAAATTCACACGGACACCATGTAAAGTACTGCGTATATTATGGAACTTTCGAGGAAGGTATGCGAAGAGTATGTGGAAGCCAGATAGGCGTTATGAAAAAAATCTGTGAACTTTAATGCATTATTCCTACTACACCCACATACTATTCCGATAACTTAACGTTAGCTTCCTATGTAATCCCTTGATATCGTACTTGCTGAGGTTTTTATGTCCCGGCTGACTGCTGGTGCTTAATTTATGACTGTCTTGAGTCTCCGTATGCTGAACTTTTCCAGGTTTCGCCTACACACGCCCTTTAATTTGTGAGGCGGCCATTTAGATATGACCATGTAGATATCACCTGCAGCGAGCAGTGCAGCTGGCACCAATCATAGCAAGTTCAAAATATAAACACGAGGGACCCGCCTCGATCGATTTGTAGTATAATAATATTTATGACCAATTAAAAAAAATTTCTCAAAAGGTTACTCCTTTCCTGGAAATTTGAGAGTAATATAATAACTGAAGTATTTAAAATACTAAACATCATTGCAACGAGATGAATGCTTCACCTCTATGTTTTGAAAGGGCCGTGCAAGTAGCTTCTTGGGCCACAGGGCCCAGATCTAACCTTTTGAAAAAAAAAAACAAATGCCATTGGCGGTACTTGAATTCTAGGGAGAGGTAGAATTTGCACGGAAACAGTTTATGTCTTTCTGCAGTTGCTTTTCTCTACGCGCTTTAACAGACCTGAAGCGAAAATGAAGCTTTAAAAGTTGATGACAGCGTAGTAGACAAAAAAGCGCTTCCCATTTTTGTGGATGGGGAGAGAAACTTTTCCAGTAAATAACGAAACTTGATGCCATCCGTTGCGCTCAATGCGTGCTCTGTCACTGTGCTTTAAAAAATGCCGCTACCTGTGAGGCAATTATCATTTTAAAACGAATACAGGCCTATATTCAATAAGTACACTCGACCAACTTAAAAAAATGGGGAATCCTGCAGAGCGTAATTTAACGGCCAGAAGTGACACATATTCTATGGGGACGCCGTAGTAGAAAGCTTCGGCTTATTTAGACCAGTTGGGGATCTTTAACCTTGACTTCCGTCTCAAAGCACAAGACCGCATCGACATACGGCCATCATAGGTGGTATTGACCCTAAAACATTCAAGATGTGCAGCTAGCCGCCAATTTCATTGAGCCGCCGCGGAACGTCCTACCCAACCGGAGTCCAAGCCTTGCAACTGTCAGCTTGAGAAATACAAGGAGTTAGGGGCTTGTAAATATCCGCTGTGCCCCACATGCGCACAGGGTCGGGTCTTGATTACCATAAGCTTCATCAAAGTCATGAGAAGTTTCCGAGCGCGATAGTGAGGGCTGAAAGGCGAGGATCACACTTCCTCACTGTGATATGGTCATGAGCTTCTGCTCCTTAGCCGTCTTCTCGTCATGTCACACGAAGTGTAAACTGCATGCCTTCACAAATAGAACGTACACTTCTACTCAGACATTTTTTAGTTAGAGGACAGCGGATAAAAAATTATGTTACGCTTCAGACTTTGTTTTCTAACCGTCGATGAACAACGTTAAACCTCAAAGCATTCTGCCCGACGGGTCGAAGTACAAGCCACTTCCTGGAAATTTTTAAACAGTGCCAAGTTATTTAACGCGATAGCGTTAAGGGTCTTGTGTCGCATAAAAGTCGCCGTCGTCGACGGCGTCGTTAGTAGTGAGCGAAAAGACCCATAGAAGCAACCTTGGCGGCAGGGGAGTCACGTAACGTGAGTTTAAGATGTCCTCAGAACCTGGCCATTGGATTGCGAAAATAGGTGGACCGTGGCAGGAGGCAGTCACATAATGTCTGGTCGCACTTTGTTCGGCAGAAGCGGGAACCTGGGCCTCCCAGCCCCCATGGTGGAAGCACGCGCCATCGCAGGTCAGCGGCGCATCGCATAACCGCTGCACCATTGCGCCAGGAGGGGTAGTACAACTCCCAGGTATCGGTCAGTAGAAAGTAGAGAATCACCAATTTCTTCTACATGGCCACTAACATATGAACGTTATCGGGTCCCACTATTTGAGGTTCCATTTAAGCGTCGCCTCCACTTTTGATTAGATCACGTGGCTGTGCACGAATATAAGGATAATGCTCATTATGGTTTCAGATTGTCCTCATGTCACGTGTCTGGTATTGTGCAGCATTCACGAGTGTGTCTCTTGCAAGACATGAATTGTTACCAATAGCAGTTTTGTTCTGTGCTTCGCAGCTCTCACAAGCCCATTGCAAGGACACAGTGGCTGCCGAGCATCGTGCAAAAAGCCAAACTGCATACCAAAAGCCTCGGGTTCTGTTACTACACTTTACTTTCCTGAAAACAGAAACTGTAAGAAACATACTTTCAGAGCACCATGCAAAGGAACATTTCCTAGGACAGAAGACGAGTGCAAAAAATGCTGTCATTATACTCTACAGGGGTGACTTTATGCTCGATACTATACGTGTTAATGCATCCATTTCTGCATCAAACGACTTTTGTATTAACAGTTAGACAAGCCGATATTTAATGCTGAATCGCTGGTTGTGGCAAACTATTTTGCTTTTGTAATAAATTTTCTTTGTGTGAAATCTGCTGTTGCTCCTGAACTCTTTCATAAAGAGCTTCCAAGTAATGTTTATGAAAATCCTGTCCTAAGCAAAGAAAGACTAACGCTCGTCTTTCTAAATTTATATGTATTCAATGACAAGGATACGTCATAAGCGTGATAATGAGAGAATATTTGTATTAAGAACCACATTGAAGTGGATAATTCATGTTGGAATTGGTGTTTGATACATCTATAAACTATGAATCCTAGAAGGAATTTTGAAGCTCCATTTTCCAATAATTTAGCGCACCAAAACTGTGCGCGTTGCTTTCTGAGACATAATTTGACAAACATGAAATAAACCGTTTTAGCCAGGTAAAAAGCTGCAACAAAATTTAAAATACACACTAGATGACAATCAAACCAGCGTAAGGCCAGCGCGAGCGAGGGATTTGGGTGGTTCATGATTTCAAAACACAAACAATAATTTTTTTGTGGTTTCGAGGAGGAAACGGAACATCAACTTGTAATTAGTTCATTGAGGTGAACTCAGGCTTTAGGTTCTTGAAAACGGGCGTCTTGATGATCTACGCAGCGTAAGCTCATATCTCTTCCTTAAGTGCCCAAACAAGCCGGGACAGCGCAACGAACTGCCGCCAAATGGGCTAATGAATCAACCTCCCGGCAGACTACTGGCTAGGCCTGATTAGCCTGATGCCCACTCGGCCATCGTTGTGTCAGAAGTCCCGGCCAAAGTCAGGATATCCTGAGACATCAACGCGGTCTTAGAACGAACCCTGGTATCGGAAGAACAGCGCAGAGAGAGAAGCAGCGACCAGGTATTCCGCGTGCTCTTTATCACCTCCTTTTTTCTTACCAAACTGTCATCTTTCTTCAAATGGCGTGGCCCTCCATGGAAGCCGCGGCGACTGCCAGAAAACTAGGCTGCACTAGCGTCTTCACACCGATGTCACAACAGTGGATGCGAGCTCCGAGATCGACCGGCGTCAGCTACCTCCGCGCACTGACTGCCTGGTCTCTTCCTCTCAACTTACTAGATGTCAGTCACGTATTGTTTAGTTGTATAGAGAAGGGCTTTGTGAAGCGTGTAGATAGCGTTGTTTCAAACTAAGTTAGATTGCTTTGAAACCAAGCCTGATTCTGAAGGATTAAACATAAGGCAGTGTTGACAGGAATTTTTTGCGCGTCTCATGGTTAAAGCTGAATAGAAGCGAGTAACTTGTGAATTCAAAACCGGGCAGACGGCAGAGGCTATTGTGAACGTTTAAAGCGTTAACAGGAAAGGAATTATCGCAATCTGTGAGCATTTCGGCATTACTTTGGGCCGCGAAAAAAGAATACGATTCTTGAGGCCAAAAGGGCGGACGGCGCAACCACTGAGGAAAAGGATGAGGCCTGCCCTAATATCGAGGAACGACACGAGTGCGAGGAAGCCGAAAGGAAAGAGCGACATCATCGTGAGCACGAGGGCGCAGAACAAAGGAACTTCAGACGCGCGAAGCGGCAAAGATCGCCACGAGGCAGCGGAAATGAAGGAATACCGCGAGCGCTATGAAGCAGAAACATTTGAGCGTCGCGAGATCAGAGAAAGCAAATGAAAATGGAAAACGTTACAACTTCGGTAAATCTCGCAGATACCCAACCCGCGATTACCGACCGTTCGGGCTAACGGGACAAGAATAAGGAGCCAACTCTTGTTATATTCTTGTCATTTTAACGTCTCTGGGAGAAATGACGTTCAGCTGTCTTTCTGTACACAAACTTTGTTACCCTCCTTCCTGTGGTAGCATCTGACGTCATAACGTGCTTGTCAATGCAGGCGTTCGAGATTTACAATGAAGTCAAGGATGCTTTGTTGAGGAAGAATATGATTTCAGTTGGGGATTTCTGGCGGATGTTTTGGTACATGGACTGTGAATCGCACAGCTACTTCGCGTTCCAGCTCAGAGACGACTCAGGTGAATGGCTCGAACACGACGTTTATAAATACCTGGATAAGGTGCTAGAGTGCATAATATTGGAGCAGCTCTACTGCTGAATCCAAGGTGATGTGAGGCTCCGGCTGCAAGGTAGACTCATGAAGGCTTAAAGACGCAGCTGAACTGGCTGAGAAATAATGCAGTCACCGAAACATGCACGGCGTGTCAGTAAACATCGAAATCTCAGAAAGAAAAGAGGCCTCTCCGAAGAATCGTGTGAAAGGAAACCACTCTCGTATTTCAATGTTCGTAAGGATGCATACCTTACAAATGAGACAGTGCACGAAGAGCAAAGTGAATCACAGAAATCTAACCATATGCTCTCATGCAGCGGGCGGCTGCGATTTTGAATCACTTGGAAGCTTTTAATCATTTACATCTGGAAAAAAAAGCGGGGGGGGGGGGGGGGGCAGTTCGCGGCAAACTCCAAAGGGAAGGTTGCTGTCGTAAGAATTCAGGAAGCCGACAGGGACATCCGGCCTCTGGAAGCATATACGCAAGACACTAATTTGTGAACGCTAAGAAGCGCACAGCACTTCGGTACTCAGCACGAGCAATGGAAGTTTTCCACCCATCTTCCATTTCTTGAATTATTTTACGAAGGAATGTGCGCGCATTAGGCAGTTACCGAGGAAATAAGTGTTTGTTTACCGATCCTAAGCCTCAGCATCGAAGGTGACTCGGGCAGTCACATCAACAAAGCTTAGATGTCTGGCAACCGCACTGAGCACTTTCCTTAATTTTACTCAAAAGCTCTGAGCAGCTGCTGAAAGACCAGGGCAAAAATTCCTTTACCAGGGCAGCATATGCCTGACCCTCACGCGGTATTAAGCGCAGAAGCACTGAGAGAAACTTCAGCTTGCACCGAAGAGTGAAAGAGCGTCCGAATAAGTTGGCAGTGGTTTAACTTTGCTATACCTGGTGAGACGAGCGGAAGCTCTAGATATGCAAGGTTACACATTGATTAGCCTGATTCGCGTTTAGCATGCCGCTTTCGCAGTACGTCGGCTCGGAAAGCAATGTCGGCTGGATGATCGGACACAACCTGATTTCTGGGCCGAACCATTCTCTCAAAGGCCTGGCCTCCATGGCTGGGCGGAGCGACTACTGGAAGCTAGCGTAGCTGCCGCGCTTAGGCCGGCCGGAGCGTCGATGACGGGAGCGGTCGCATACCACGTCGCCTCCGTGACACATAGCAACTAACTGTGATACATCAACTTTTACCCGTGCAAGCCTGGTATCATCGTCTCCAGGAACCTTAGCGGCACCAGTGTACAACACCGTTGCTAAAAATGGGCCAATTTTTGACCCATTTTCGGTCATTTGCATCTTTCGCCACGCCGCGGTGGTCTAAGTCTAACGACACCGGGGTGCGTGTTGGCCCCGGTAGGTACTCCATCAGCTCTGGCGGCTCCAACTCAAGTCACCGGATACGACCCGCAGACCTTGCGGATCGTAAGAATGGACACGACTCAAACCGACGATACGACTCAAGCCGAGGCACCTCTACCAACCCAGGACGAATACCTCCAGGATATGGTCCGCGTCTGGCGCATAAAGAAGAACGCGGCGGCGGCATCGCAGCAGGCGCCGGCACGCTCTGCGCACACGCAGGGCGGCAGTGCGCTGAACGCGGCCTCGACGCGCTCCAAGCAGTTCCGGTGGAGGCCGCAGAACACGCCGCGTGTCGAAAAAGTCAATATCACAGTTGTGATAAAGACGCTCGACATCAAGGCAACTTTTGGACCTTGAGAAGCCGGCGCTGCAATCCGCAGCATCCTCGAGGACGACGTCAATTCGGTACTTGCGGTGTGGCTCGTTTGGTACCAAAATTTGCTAGTCTGTGCGCTCAAATCAGTCTACGCCGCGGAGAAGCTACTCCAGGATATTATGCTGCCGGTCGGGGACCGCGAGCTACCATTCCGGGGACACCCCAAACTCTCCGGTGAGTTCTGTCGGGGCGTCGTGACTATCTCGCCTAACGAAACGTCCGAAACCGTGATATGCAAACTCAGTGCGGAACCAAATGCGGTGTCACTGCGTAAGCGGGGGGGAGGGGGGGGGGGGGAGCCCCGGTTGCAGTGTTCGCCTTTGCGGGGACCAAACTGCCACGGATGGTGTTGTACAGCTACGCATGGCCCCCTGTTCGGCTGTATAAGAAGACAGTGGCTGCATGCCACCGCTGTGTCACAGTGGACCATTGTACCGATGCGTGCCCGCGACCGCCGCCGGGGCGCTGCAGACACTGCGGGGTGTAGGTTCCTGGTGCCAATACTGATGGCACAGCGGAACATGAGTGTATTCCGAGCAACCACCCAACCGGAGCTCCTGGCTGTGCCAGGCTGTTCCGGAAAGCCATCAAACGAGGCTCCCCATCCGGATCCAAGCCGAAGATAAAGACGGGGCGCAACCAGGCTCCCCGCCCAAGGCCAAGAAAGCGCCAGCCCCTAAGCCGGAACTTAAGTCCCATACCGGGCCATCGAAAACTGTTAAGTCCGGGACCCAGGCGGTGTTCCCGGTCCTCAACGCCGAGGACTTCTTGCCAGTTAATGTTTCCTATGATCCTTTTCACGGCACCAGTTAAACTTCCCTGCCCTTCGCTGATAGAATGGCCGGACTGGGCTGGTCGGTTGCTCGCCGCGAGCGGAGAATGATGATAGCACGCAGGCTGGTGATCGAATATACACGGCGGTTAGCAGTACAAAGAGCCTTCAAGTCTTCGTCCGCTCGCCTGGCGACACGTTACTGGTTGGGGCAGCAATTCCAAATTCTTAAGACAAAACTTATTTATTAAAGACGGGACCGAAATACAATCAGGTGAGAATAAGGCAGTTAATAAAAAACGCTGATTAAAAGCGGCCGACACTGAGATTCGGCGCGCTCCTCTAAAATCATTGTTTGCGGCGGGTTTTAACCCCTTCAATAATTGGATGCCCATCAAAGCGGCATCGATGGCCATCGATGCTTTCGATGCCCATCAAGGTGGCATCAGGGCGCTCACGCGTCGGCTTTGCAGCCTCCGCTGGCAGCAAAAAGAATTTCTTGAGCGGAAAAAGGCCGTCTGCCCCCTGCCACTCTGACAAGGCAGTTCGGGGTCCTTCTCCCCCTTTCTCAGGGCTTTGGGCAGCGTTCGAAACGTGCGATGCACTGTCACAGTTCTACCCCTCGTGCACATCCGGTCAGCAGGGGATGAGTAAGCACCAGGGCCGAAAGGATTAGCGTGGGTAGCCGGCATCGAGGCACCCTAAGCGCGGGCGTCGCGCCTCTCGTTTAACGGAGACGACCGCTGCCGGGAAAAGGAGGAGGGGGAAGGGGAAGACCCATCGGCGCCGTGGGCTTTGAACTTCTCCCCGCCAAGAATTTTGGGGGGACCCTTGCCCAACACGCAACATACCGAAGCCCAGAAAAGCACAAAAGATCCGGCCTTCAACAAAATATAAAACGCTCAAAAGCACAAAGAACGCGGCCCTTACTGGGCGCTGTACCAACAATAAAAAAAAACGCTTCTGCGGCCTACTGAAAATTGGAAGAAAAAACATGCTGGGTAACCTACCTTCAGGAATGCAGATCCAAGCACAATGCTTAGTTTACACACCTCACTTAGAGCATAAATGAAACCTTCTGGTAAATCATTAGAAAAATCATAGATGCAACCACATGGGAGTAGATACCTAATGAAGAAAACATACAATAACCAGAGCTTTCTTGAAGTTACGTGCACATATCCAAAGATCCTGGCGAGGGCAAGACAGACATAATAACACGGCGCTCTTCGTGAGACACGGATTAAATGTCATCAAAACGGGGACAGTTCACTGAAGACACAATCAGCACACTGGCAGAGACTGTATAATCATTTTCAGAGTCTCTTAGCACTTAGCTGCTCAAGTTCTCCTAATATAACCCACTACCGCATCGTGTGCTTGAGCCACAGGGCATTTTTACACTTATTCCAACCTGGCAGTGGCTGAGTGGGTTAGGTCTGTCGATATTAGGCGTCTGTCGCTATCTAGCAGTATTGAACACGTCGCCTGTTCGCATGACAGTGGACACTGGACATGTTCGCATGACAGTGGACGCGCTGCAGCGTGCGCCATTCTCGCATTCGTCCTGCTCTCCCGTTGCATTCCTCATCTTCCACCTCAGTGGAGCCACCGACAGTCTGCGCATATGGGGTGCAAGCCTCTGCGACAGTCTGTAAGTGCTCGTGCCTAGATGGCCTCGTTGAATGTTGAATTGCCAGCTGAACCAATTTATCGCCAGCGACCTCTAGGCTTGCGATTCGCCTGTCGCCTATACCCGCAAGGAAATCGCAGCATGGATCGCCGTTCGCCCTTATAAGCGGCATTGTTACTTCGCTTCTTTCAGGGCATGGGACGATTTCGCAGTCGCCGTGGCTAGAATTTCTCTGACCTACAGCCCAGCTCTTCGCGGCGGTGCACAAATATGAGTTTGCTGGCTTCGAACAGCCCTGGCTACACAGCTGTGATGCTGGCTTCTCTAACACAGCAGTGAGCGCTGCGCATGCCGCTTTCGCCAAACCGTGTCCGGCGTGCTGTTGCTTCCGTTGGCAATAAAAGGTCAACGAAAGACAAATAAAGGCAACCTGATCGGCTGGGCAGTTGCGCTCATCAACGCCATTAGCCTCACTAACAACATGCTCGGCTGCTGCGCAACACTCGGCCTTCACGGTCTGATCGCTGGTCGAATTTTTCCCAGGCACGTGCGCAGAGCCCAACTCCACCCTGGGAATCAAGGGTGGTTGGTGTGTGTCTACACTCGTGACTGACTGCACAACGTGCTGCTCCTCGACTCTAGTGATTTCTATACTGTTTGGAGGTACCGGGTACTCCTCTCGGCTGTCCTCAATAGGCACCGACGGAATGCTCCTGCCGCTACCCTGTTTATTCGCCGCATCGATCAGCGTTTGCTCAGCATCGTTCGCGATGATAGGGCATGGCTGTGTCTGTTCCGGCTTCGGCAGTACACACGCCGCTCTCCGTGAGCGTTTCTACTCCTCACTTCTCTTCCTCTCCAGCCGTATCTTCTCCTCGGCTATCGCTAACTGGTGCTTGAGCTCTGGGATAATAGCTTCGCCCCGCTCCTTTTCTCTGGCTCTCTCGGCTTCTGAAATTTGCACTCGCTCATGGTCATACCCATACTCATAGCCATATCCACTTTACCAAGTGAATGTAGCCATTGTGCCTTATTTTATTCTAACCTTACGTCTCAAGCACTCGCCGAGGAGAGTAAAGCGAGAATGGGGAAACTCACTCTGTTGTCGGGCTTTCGGTCATGGCACTTGCTTCATGGCAGCAGCAGGTCACGTCCTGAGTTGTAGACGTGTGGCCTGAATCCAGAACTCGCCGCAGGCCTATCGCGTCCTCCAGGCCGATGAAGTCGCCAGCCACAGGTGCCGCTGAAGGCGCAGCGCTTCGCTCCGCCGGTCTGCTTCTCTCCCTCCTCGGCACTGCCGTGGAGTCGACTCTAATGCTTCTCGCAAGAATATGGCCTCACTTGCACCTTGGTCCCCGGGGCTTTTTACCAAGATATTACCCCTTCAATCTTCTGGACGGTACTGCCTCCAACCTCTCTGCAGTAAGCCGCTCAGGCAATCCCAGTCACGGCATCAGTTAAGCTTTCCTGCCCTTCTCTGGTGGGATGGCCGGATTGGGCTGGTCGGTTGCTCGTCGCGAGCGGTAAATGATGATGGCACGCTGGCCGGTGATCGAATATACATGGCGGCTAGCAGTACGATGAGCCTTCAGGTCTTCGTCCGCTCGTCTGGCGACACGTTGCCGGTCGGGGCAGCGATTCCAACTTCTTACGACGCCACTTATTTATTAAAGACCGGACTGAAATACAAGGTAGGTGAGAATAAGGCAGTTAATAAAAAAGGCTGATTAAAAGCAGCCGAGACTGAGACTCGGCGCGCTCTTCAAAAGTCATTGTTTGCAGCGGGTTTTATCACCTTCGATAAATGGATGGAGCTTTCCCAAACCAGCTCTCGCCCAATTCGAACCAATAGCAGTGCAATGGCACCCTACATGCAAGAGGGCGGAGACCAGGGCTTACCAAAGCCCGACTCAGTGGACCCCGCACCGCCTGGAACGTGCAGGGCGCGCAATTTCGCGTACGCCACTCGCTGCAGGTGCAACCCATCAAGGCGGCATCGAGGCGCTCACGCGTCCGCTTTGCCGTCTCCGCTGACAGTAAAAGAAATTTATTCAGCGGGAACGGGTCGTCGGCCCCCTGCGACTCTGACAAAGAAATTCGGGGTCCTTCTCCCCCTTTCTCAGCGCTTTGGGCAGCGTCCGAAACCTGCAATGCAATGTCCACTGTTCTACCCCTCGTGCACATCCGGTCAGCAGGAGATGAGTCAGCACCAGAGCCGAAAGGATTAGCGCGGGTAGCCGGCATCGAGGCACCCTAAGCGCAGGCGTCGCGCCTCTCAGTAAACTCCCTCTACTTCCCACGGAGACGACTGCTCCCGGAAAAAAGGGGGAGGGGGAACGACCAACTGGAGCCGTTTGCTTCGAACTTGACACTGCCCTTGGCACAAGTCCAACCACAGGGGAGCAGTTGGAGCATGGCAGTCTCCGGGCCCCCTCCCCTTCTTTCTCCTACCGAAACCGCCCTACTGCAGCAGGTAGAGGAGCTCATGCGCCAGGACCAAATTCTTGCGAGCAAAATTCAAAAATTAGAGGCCAAACATACCGGGTGATCGCAGCCAATGCAGGAATCTGATCCAGACGACGAGGATGACGGATCATCCATAACATCCTTCCTCACTACCGTCTCGCGGCAGGCCGGGTGCACGGTAAATGGAACAGTTTCCACTGCCGGTGGCGTCGGCGGCCTCGAGATCCTGCAGCGCCAAACCGAGCAACTGAAGGATAAAGCGGCGGCCCTCCCGAACTAAATCATGACAGCCATCCGCGATTCTTTCCAGAACATGTTCAAGGCGGCCTTGAAGCAAGCACTTCCCGACCTTTTGGTCAGCACCCAAATTAAGAACTCCACAAGCTGCGAATCCCGGCATCTCAAACGCAGACATCCTCCCGCCAGTCAGCGGAGGAACACCGTTCAGGGTCGGCTGCCGGTGGGCCGGTGTGGCCCCTCACTGGGGTTGCGCCGGCTCCCGGCCAGAGCTAGTTCGCCCGCCCGTAAACAAATACAACAAGATGGCTAGCAGAACTAGCAGCAATGCTAAAACTCTAGACAAGTTCCACGTCATGCAATGGAACTGCAGGGATTTCAGAGCCTGGAAAAAGCGGTCACACTTCCAGCTCAACATGGAGTCCCTACGTAACATGCCTGCGCTCATTACTCTGCAGGAGCCCGGCAGAGACGCTAAATTCTCAGGCCACCGCACTTTACAGGGGCGCCCCTCGACGTGCATCCTGGTGAATAAGGCTTACACCGTGGTTAAGATCAACTTAGACTTGTGCAACGAGCAAGAATACACAAGGGTCCGGGTACTGCCTCTCAGACGCCGCGACCCGTCAATACATATCCTCTACCTATACTGCCCTCCGCAAAAACCGCGCCTAAATTTAAGTGAAATGTTCCTTCGCGCGGACAAAATGGCAGACAGAGGCTCTAGTGAGGGTTGGAGACTTCAGTGCTCCCAGCCTTCACTGTGGCTATCACTTCGGAAAGGCAAGAGGATGTAAGCTGGCGGAGCTCATCTCCAACCTTAGCCTCACGTTGCTCACGGGCCCGGCGTATCCCATTCGAGTGGGAAACTCGGTAACCCACGACACGTGTCCTGGCCTTTCTCTCGTTAAAAAAGCTAGAGCGGTTGCCTGGGAGAATTTGAGAGATTCTCTAGGCAGCGATCACCGCCTTCTCCGGATTACAGTCGTGGCAAAGGCAGCGCGCGAACAATAGGGTCAGGCCAAGTTGACCGATTGGCGAAAATTCCTAAATCACACCATCCCTCCCGTACTCAGCCTACTTCCACTTAGTAGAATACATGAATCAGATCTGGGGCGGGCGTCCACTTCCTCCCAAATCAATTGAAAACGTCCCTTGTGATGTTTATCCCTAAAAACAGGTAAGGCCGTGAATACGGACAACCTGAAGCCCATATCACTGACCTCGTGTGCGGGCGAGCTTATAGAGACGATGGTACGGGACTGGCTCTCACCATACCAGGAGAGCGAGGGCTTCTTTGCAGTCACCATATTCGGGTTTCGCCCCCACATGTCTCAAAAGGAATTCCTTCTCCAGCTGCACAGGGATGTAATACGACCCACAACTATGCAACACAATGACAAAGCCCTCCTTGCCCTTGATCTGGAAGGGGCTTTTGGCAATTTTAAACACGGTAGCTTCCTGGCCAAATTGAGTTCTACAGATTGTGGGGCTAGGGCCTACTGGTATGTCACAGATTTCCTGAGTAATTTCCAGGCCTTTCTTTGGATTGAGGACGAAGAATATGACCATTACATGATGGGAACACGGGGTACTCCTCAGGGAGCGGTGTTATCTCCACTCCTGTTTAACATAGCTATGATGCGCCTCCCATGCCAACTGGCCCGGGTGGAAGCCATTGAACACGTGTTATATGCAGATGACATTACAGTCTAGACCACCGAGGGGAGCCTTGGGACATGGAGGGCCGCCTTCAGCAGGCGGTTTCCATAGTCGATGCGTATGCTATTGACTGTGAGGTCCAATGTTTTTCCGCAAAATCAGAGCCTCTGCATGTCAGAGCAAAATCAAAGAACAGGACAGCAATACACATCTCTCTGTCAGGATGCCCTATTAAAGAGATGTAAAATCTCCGGATTCTGGGCCTGTTCCATACCGGACTCAACTAATGCGAAACTCAAGAGAGTAGGCAAAAAGGTAGGGCGCATGATCCACCACGTTTCCAACAAGCGGGTAGTCTGCGGTGCAGGGACGCGCTTCGGCTCGTCTATGCCTTCGTGAGTAACCGGATCCTCTATGCCGTGCCATACCTTCGCACTACTAAGCAAGACGACGCGCGAATAGACGCCACCATCCGGAAGGCAACTAAACGAGCCCTGGATTTCCCGGTAGGTACATCTAATGCCAAACTCAAGGCATTGGGTGTGGTAAACTTCAACCAGGAGCTGCGGTTGGCCCACATCATTAACCAATACACGCGGTTCATGCAGACGGCCCCCGGGCATCGCCTGCTAAACCGCTTAGACATCCAACACGATTGCACTCCAGAAGAGGCGGAGTGTACCCCAGAACTGTGGCGCCATATGCTCTGGGTATCGCCGCTTCCCCGTAACATGGACACCGACATGCACGAAAACAGACGACAAGCGCGGGCTCGGGCTTCTGAGAGACAACACGGCTCCCTACCATTTTATCGGTCCTCTCAGAAAAAATACAAGAAAAACATAAATGAAAGAGAGAGGGAGCCCGGACCAGCAACGCTTTACCGGGCTTAAAGCCAATAAAAAAAAGAAAACGGGATAAACGCTCAAAAACACTTAATTTAGAGATAAAATCAGGAAAATAGAAACAACAAACAAAGAAAAAAATGAAACACCAAAGGCACAGGACAGAAGCACACATAATGCCACAGAAAATGTCAGCACAGACAAAGTCACAGGCACAGAACAGACAGAAGCACTGATAACGTCACAGAGAATGTCAGCACAGTTCGAATAGACACCACAGACAGACAGAAACACAGATAAAGTCACAGATAATGTCAACATAGATAAAGTCACAGGCATAGTTGGTCCAGACAACACAGACAGTCAGAAGCACAGATTAAGTCACAGAAAATGTCAGCACAGATAGTCACTGGCACAGTTGGTTCAAACACAGTGTCAGACCACAGAGAGATACATCATTGTCCAGCAAACGAACACAGAGCACTTCTCTCTACAGAGCATATGCAGGAAAATGATAGTGACGAAGGTACTCAAGGAAAAGAAGATCGCGGGAAAAATTATCTCGAGCAATGTGAGTACGAAGCAGCACCTTTACAGTGTCAGGAAGCGTTTCAGTATACGAGCCATCAGAGTACTGAAGGAGAGGAATTACAGAAGGGCACCTAAGCTTGCAAAAAGCATGTTTGTATGACTTGCCAAACAGGAATTTGCGCGTAGCTGTGGAGCAGATCTCCTTTAAATAATTATAACGGGTGTTTCGAATATTAGATTGATAGGTTGCAAGAGCCCTATAATAAACTGAGCGGTAGAAAGTTCTTAACTGAGGGTCTGAAATGCGCTGGACATGGAGCCGAAGAGTACGCACACGGGACCGCTCTATGCTCAAATAAGCCGTCCACCAAATGGAACCCTCGGAAAGCTTGGGTTTTACCAAACGCAAGTTTCTCTTATATAGTGCCATAAAAGTCCTTAAATTTAGCTATAACCTGATCTAGGGTGGACGCTGAATGGAACTGATGGTTATAAAAATATTTAAACCGAGGCAAAGAACTAAACTGGTAAATTAAACTACTCAAGCTGGCTCTGGTGAGCCGCTTGAACAGGGACACAATTTGAGAGGAGAACGAATATGTAATAAATCTTTGCTCGGAATGAGATGCATCAGCACTGACTTGACAAGAATAGCCCTGTGTTAGGAAATTTGGTGACGCGAAGCTAAAGTATATCCAACTTGAAGCATACGGAGTTTCGTAGGTTGGTAAAGAGTCCGGATTATTTAGAACGACCAGGGCACAGTAGGCCGCAAAAGCTTGAACATGAGTTCCTATAGTGTCAGTAATCTTTCAGCCCCATAAAATGTTTTTGCATTAAAATCTCCGCAAATGATTATTTTATTAGTGGGAGAAGTTGGTATAAAAGTGGTAAGCAAAGCAAGAGCCGCTTCAATATCTGCACGAGGCGGTATGTATACTGCAATAAAAAGAAAATGATCTGTTGGTGTGGAACATAAGGTAGCATCTTCATGAGAGATAAAAGTTGGAAAGATATCAAAAGTAGGATTATGGAGCGATATGATACACCTACACCTGGGGTCTTGAGGAGTGCAGATTTTGTGAAAAGTAGAGGGAAGTCCTACAAGTTTATTATTGGTGGAGATGTATAGGTCGCTCCCAGCCGTTGTTGTAATATTGTTGTCCTGAATAAATTTAATCACCGGGGAAGTCGCCCAACGGGTGTGATCTAAATTAACTTGGAGAACAAAATGTTATCGGGCAAGGGACGCGGGGTAACACGAGGACTAAGGCCCATAATCAGTGCGGGCGCGCATCCTATCCGCACGTTCACGCAAAAGGGAACAAGACACATGCCCCGCAGGATGACTGGACGGGCGACCAGCAGCCGCGCAAGGTGCACACTTGCTTCTGATGTCCTGGACACTGTTCGGGCAAGCCGCCAAAGCGTGAGAACCCGCACAGCGGGCCAGCAAGCCTTCGAAGGATCACTACAGCTTACATGCCTTCAAAGCGTGGCCATATTGAGCACAGTAAGTGCAGAATGGGACATGAAATCTTCGCGGACCTCGACAGAAGTCCATTCAATAGTTTCACGACGTGCTGCACATAGACCGGCGAAGGCAGGGGGGTCAGCCTCGAGTATATGCACAAATTTTTCAGATTTTTGGGCAAAAGCTAACCTAACCTTGCAGGAGGATGGGTCCAGATGAAGATTGGGGTTCCGGCGGTTAAGTGTCATGACGAGCTCCTGTGGTCGCACGTCGGGGTCGACCCCGGCAAGGCGAATGTGAGGGTTACTCTGCTGGGGGACACGGACATTGACCGAAGTACGAGTGGCCTCGATCCTGGTTATAGCGGCCTTGAGACGGTCGAGGTCCGCAGGGTCCTTGGAGGCAACCATGAGGGCACGACGAGAAGGTTGGAGAGTAAGAGCTCCGATTCCCTCGACCTCGGGGCTGATTTTTGCCTTAATCAAAACCGCCACCTCACGGCCGACGTCCACCGGGGCCACGACAAACGTTAGTAACAATTTATGCAGCAGTTGGTCCGGTCGGGAGCCTCCCCCAGGAGAAGTCCCTGGAGGACCAGAGGACACATCCAGGGCTGCATTTGCGGCATCACCCTGTAGAAGAACAGCCGGAGCACCACGCAGAGTTTCAGCAAAAGTCCGAGGGACCAGTGCCTCCTGCCTCACATCGCGAAGTTCAGCCTCAGACACAGTGATTTTGGCAGACATCTCTGTGAGCTGTGTTCTGAGGATTTGCAGTTCGCGCTCTCGCGCGCCCTAAGAGGTCCGAAGCGTCCGTGAATAGTTTGTCTCGGCAACCGCACAAGCAAAGAAATGTGCTCTTTGGCGGTATAAGTAACAGACGAGAGGCAGAAGAACACCCCGGGCTGCAGGACCTATCTTGTTCTCCTTGTCCAAAATAGCAGTGACAATCTCCTCATGAACTTTCATGGCATCGGCGTCCGTGCCCAACTCTAAGCGGGTGGCTTTCGGCGACTCCAGAACCACCAGCGGCTTCAGCGACAGGGCGCCCCCAGAGTGATATGCAGGGTCGGGGTCCATAGGCGTACCAGAAGGTAGAAGGTTGTCCGTGTGGTCCGAGGACTGCTCCGAGACGACTGCTGTATTCACCCCGCACAAGGAGGAGCCGCCCGGCAGTGACTGGCCATCTGAAGGAGCCGGTCGGCCATAGTCAAGCTGGCAGCTGGTAGGCTTAACCAGCCAGCCACCAGAGACCAAATCCCGGCAAAACTTCGAAAAATGAGGCACACACTTCGAGGAATGGGGTCAATCGGAGGGTCCCTGACGTCTTACCGGGCCCCTCCGAGTAACAGGATGTGCTTGAAGGCCCTAACACTGCAAAAAGGTGAAATTAGCAGAAGCAGCGAGATGAACCACCGCCTCTTCTTCTTTTCCACTGGGCGATGGCCCACTGGATTTTACACGGCCGCAGTCGTTCCCTCTTTTATTGGTCCTTTAAAAAAATAAACACAAATGAAAGAGAGAGGGAGCCCGGACCAGCAACGCTTTACCGGGCTTAAAGCCAATGATAAAAAGAAAAGGAGCTAAACGCTAAAAAAAAACTTAATTTAAGGAGAAAAGCAGGATAATAGAAACAACAAACGAACAAAAAAACATAAAACCCCAAAGGCGCCGAACAGACAGAAGCACAGATAACGGCACAGAGAATGTCAGCACAGACGAAGTGATAGGTACCACAGTCCAGACACCACAGACAGTCAGAAGCACAGAGGAAGCCACACAAAATGTCAGCACAGATAAAGTCACAGGCACAGTTGGTTCAAACACTTTGTCAGACAACAGAGAGATACATCATTGTCCAGCAAAGGAACACAGAGCACTTCTCTATACAGAGCTTAAGCAGGAAAAAGATAGTGACGAAGGTACTCATCGGGAATGTGTAGGAAGTGTGCTGCTGATGAGATGAACCATTTGAATCAGAAGAGCACAAGCAGCAGGGTTATTCAAAAAAGAGGGGTAAGTGGACAGTGTAATGTCAGGTGAGCAGAGAGACTTTAAAAGGGAAACTAAAGGAGCAGTAAGGGAGCGATTCCGGAAGTAATGACTAACATCTTCGCACAAAACACCGCATGAGCAAATTGAAGAAGGAGATAAGCCAATTTTTTTTAAAGTAGAAAGGGAATCGGCCATGCCCAGTGAGTAAAGTAATAAGAGGACTCCTAAGTAGACGGATGGAAGGAATATTGAGCGTATCGGGGATCAGGTTAAATAATTCTGTGCCGCCATTATTTTCTTGCCAATAAGCTCGCTATAAAAGAAGTGCACCAGGAAATGCACGTTGATGGACTCTCTTTTCGAGCCCAGAATTCAATGGGAGCCATGGCAGTAGTAATAACGCTTACTGTCGCCCATGCCAATTCGAGAATCATCATTACGGACTCCCGAAAAGCATGTGATCATTACATGGCAGTGGAGATATCCCCTTAGCCGCTTGTATTCTAAGACGGACTGCCACTGATCTAACACCGAAAATAATTATTTGGGCTCCTGGCCACCAGGGCTTACGAGGTAATGAGGCCGCTGACCCTGCAGCCCGAGCGCTTATTGACCGTGCTCGTCATCCCAGCTCTTCTGGTTCCGAGAGAAACGAGCCGCTGATGCGGGTCAGGGAAATCATAACACATTATAACGACAACCACCACATTTCCCAGGCCCCTGCAAAGAAGGAGGACGGAGAAGTGAACCTTAATGTGCCTGCAGACAGGTACTCTACTCTGTCCTGCAATTTTCATTAAACATTACGATCCTAAAACGGATGGGCGATGCCCGCACTGTGGGAAGACCTGTGATATATTCCACGTGGTGTGGGCATGAACTCAAAATCCCCACCTCCCCCTTCCCCTACCCCTTCCCTTCAACTGCTTATCGCTTGAGTCCCAAAGGGCTCTGGCGAAACGGGCGCCAGACGGGTCCTCGTCATGCGGTGTCGCGGACTAGGAACGCCGACCATGTAGCGGGGCCACTTTGTGGCTCCCAAACTCTGTTCGACCAAATAAATGTTTCCACCACCACGCCACGCTTATATACCGCAAGGGTAGCGGAACGACTACGGCTTAAGGCCGCTGTATGATCGCTTTTGAGCCGCATGCGGATACGTCATTGCGACTACGTGTGCATTCTGAAACGCCTCTGATTAAGTTTAGACAATGTTTTCTGTTCGTAAAGGAGTCGTCCTGATCTTGTGATAACACACATAACTCAAACCTAACACTACTGCTTTGGCTCAGCCCATGATCACCTGCTGGGGAAGCTGGATTCATTCAATTTGTCATGCAGATGTTTATTCCGATATAGGGCCCCATAGTCGTCAGGAAATAAACAATAACGCACCAGAAGTGACAACTGCCTTGATCACCCATGTTTTCCCATAGATTACACTGTGCCGCCGGCACACCATCGTAATCCGGTCACTCACAGTCGCTAAGTACGATTTATAGAGTACAATGCCGCAGAATGGCGGCAACGCTACTGTAGTCCCGGCAGAAAATTTCATTAGTAAACACGGACCAAGATCAATATAGGTGATGGCTACGCAGCAGGAATAAAGACTTGCGCTTGGGATCACTGCAAACGCTGCAACGAATGCGACTAGCAGTAGAGCTCGAATATCATTTCGTCGCCTCGCAATCACGGCATTCTATAAAGAGAGTACACACTCCTGCACACGAACCATGGTCTGCTGTACAGCTCGAAGTTCATTTCAGCATTCGGAAAACACGGCGTGCATAGTGAGCTTTTCAAACGTAATTATACCTCCAGGCAATATCACTGACTGACGCAAAAGCGCTCGTTCCAACCGCAGTCACGGCACACACAATAGTCACAGCGCTGTAAAGCTTGCTGTATGCACAGGAAATTCACCCTGGGGAGCTGCTTCTCGTTGCTGTTCGTGAAGAGCCTCGCGCGAATAAAGAACACCTGAAACTGTCACAAACGGCTCCAAATAACACTTAGAGACAGCGGCACTGTTACGTCTTGCGTAGACGGCGTAGGTTTGAAGGCCGCTCGGTCATGTCAGTGTTGATGGTGAACAAAACAACTTGGGGGCAACTGCCGCTTGCCACTGTCGCAACTCGCTGTAAACACTCGTAATAGTCATTTGCGGCCAGTATTAAGCGCTTCTCGGCTCAGCTACCACCTACTAGGCCTGGTTTGTCACTCCGCTTCGCGGGCGGCCACCTTGCTGAGGAGGCGCGGCCTGGCACCACTGGCACGGCACGGGACAGCAGCCAATAGCGTGATGCGACCATCAGCTCCTGCGTTCAAAAGTTGATGTTGACCAACTTCGCGCGCATCATTGCTAGGCTCGTGCGCATGGACGCAAGGACGCGTGCGCATGCTGCTAAAAAACGATCGTACAGCAGCCCTTAGCGGCAGCTGCGGTGGCCCACGAAGCGGCGGCGCGTCACATGGTTCCTGACGTTATCAGGCGAGTGGCGGAGCGAAGCGGCGGCGGCCGTCTCATCTGTGGCGAGTCACGTGGTATGATGTCAGGCCGCTCTCATGGTTTATAGGTCAAACGCCATCTTTCTTGACCTTCAAAGTTGCGGGTTAGAGAGTAAGAGCAGCCACAACGTAGCTTGGACAGGGAGTTCTCCAATCCTCAGGTCTAAAACTTTTGGGGATGCGCTGAACCGGCTGCTGACGCAACCGGGTGTAGTTTTGCCGCCTGCATTGACAAGATATCGAAAGTGGCACCGTTCAGCAATGCGAACTCCACAGTGACTTCTGTTTCTTTCAGTTGGCATTAACTGTCCAAGGTTGATCGAGCGATGGCCCTTCCTTAATGGCGCCACGATAGCTCGTTAAATACTTTGATGTAGAGAGCAAAATTGGGCATAAAAGATAAAAATGTTTGCTTTCATGACAGATTCGGCTTGTTGTACCGCGCCTACGCTGACGCCCAAGATCAGAAGTACGAGCAGCGTTTGATATTTCAGCGGTATCGCCATCAGTCGTAGGAGCTCCCTTCCGAGGGTGCAAGAGCTGGGCACGTTGATTTGAACCAGATTCAAACTAGCCTTACTCTCAGTGTACTTCTGGCCTAAATGCTGGAATGAGATTTAAGGATTGTGCACCTTTGCGATAACCCCGAGAGTAGGTAAGTATACTGACAAACGGAGGGTACCCATGAAGTTTGTGACAGTCGTAACTGAATCTTTCAGCCGGTGCTTATCGACACTGTAAGGCCACTGCCTCAGCGCAAGAACAGATCTTGGTAAATCCTGACTGGACTGTTAGTTGCGACTAAACTTGCATGCTGCGCTACTAATCAAGCATGTCAATTCTTCTCAGGTCGTGGACGCAATCCTCTTATTATGCAAGCGGGTCAGGTTCCCTTCTGAAGTTCAGAGTGACAATGGCAGTGTATTCACCAGTTGCCTGACCCTTACTCTTCTGGATAAACGCGGAATCAAAATGGAACGCAGCTCGCTATCACTCGCAATCGAACCCTGAAAAGTGTATGCGCTGTGTGCTGATGCGAATAATCACAGCTCTGTTTTAAGAACAAACGCCATTTCGAAGCATTAGTTGCTAACGCTGCTTGCTTTGACGTCTCTTTCACACGAAAGCATAGACTTCACACCTGCGGAGTCAGTATAATGCGGGAGTTTATGATCTCTACTGCACGTGCTTAGAGGCCTGAGAACGCAAAAGATCCGAATGTAAATACGACCGTTATTAGCCTACTTCAGATATCTGAAAAAAAAACGATGATCTTGTCGACAGCCACATGAAGGCTGCACAAGCACTGAAGAAGGAGCACAGTCGCGAGCAATACGAAAAGAAAGAAACCCTTTGCAAAAAATTACTTTTCTAAGAACCACTTTTGGGTATTACACACAAATACGAAAACAAGTTAGAGAACAGAAAAAACTGTTCTTGTGACAAATAATTATCAATAATCAACACATGACTCGTAAAACTTTCTTCGGTCTCATATTGCTCACGACCGCAAAACGATGAGCCAGGAAGGAAGCATACCCTCGAAGTGGGTTGCTAAGTGGTGCGTCTGCGGCCTTGTAACAAAAAAGTACCATACAGCACTCGACCCTTTAACCGCGAAATTAAGACTCGAAAAACATAAAAACTTGCCAATTTTTGTTCATTGTGGGCAAAATTGGCTGTTGTCACGCCTAAAATATGTGCTGAATGCGCCGTACGGTTTCTATGGATGACTACTTCCGCCATTTGGTGTTAAAAATACAATCAATGCAATTGCCTAATGCAACCTGTCTTTGGCAGTGGAATTACCGCTACTTCTTGCCGGAAAAAATGGGACTTGTCATTGGCGATATTGTTACAATCTTCCATGACGAGTATAGCACAGGGTTAGGTGTTAAAGCGTAGAGAACTTAAGTACGATTAATCAGTTATTTTCCTTACCTGAATTCTAATCCAATTCTTTAGTAATTATATTATATTATTTGCAATTGATTCAGTTGTAAGCAATAGTACTTTCGATTATTGGTTTACATTTTATGCTTCGTCGCTTTTGTAAATGACACACCATACTGACGAATCGTGACTTTTGTAAAGCCCTCACGTTTTGGGAGACGTCGCGTTTTTGTGCCGATGAGTCGTGTAATGCTTTCAAATTAGGAAGCTTGAAGTTCATTGAGAGGGCTGGGCGAAGATTATATTGAAGCTTTCTGATATCAAGTACGAAGTGAAAAGACGTCGACCGTCCAACGAAATCGATGACAGCAACTTCATGAAAGCTTAAATTGAGCCTCACTCCATCGTGAACTTCAGTTTGAATGGTCCGGACAAGAAAGCCACAAAATTTCGGACCTCTGCCGAAATTAAGTAATGCGGTTTTGATGTCTTGTTAAAGCAAATGAGCCTTGGAGGTCTAAATTAACCCCAAAGGTATGGCTTGAAATATATTGTCTCTGGATTTAAAAACTTTTTTCCGATCGGCCTGAAAAAGGCATCTCTAATAGAGCACGACGCCCATCTGAATGCACCTGCTCAATGTCGGCTGCTTAAGAGCTCGCCTTCTACGTGGCCTTTCAAGTTTGTTGTGGAGACCGACCACTACCCAGTCACTTGGTTTAATAACATGTATTCACCTTTTCACGCACTTACGCGTGCTCTCCCAGACAAGCTCAGCCGGAGACCAGCTAGCAAGTGACAAGGGGGTAGTCGTTCGGTATCCAGCTTTCACCGGTCACAAGCCAGAGAATAGGTCGAAGCCAAAGGTTCACAGAACAAAACCAAATTTATACAGCTAAGAGACGATAGAGAGGAATTTACAATCACTCGTACGAGTACATACAAAGTGATTTACAAATACAATGCAACTCGTGCAAAGTAATAATAGAGAGAGATTACAATCCAACAAAATCTTTGCACCTAAAGTGCACTAACGCAGAGGCAGATAAACAAAGAGAGCACAATTGTTCACCGGGCACTGCGACAGTCCGACGACCTGAAGAGCACGACTGAGCCGTCCCGTAAGTTGGCGCACGTTGTCTGGCTGGTCCGTGGCTGGGCAAGTAGTGTTCTCCCCGGAGCCGAGTGGGCACTGTTGCAAATGGGTTGCAAGCCCCAAGGGTAGCGTTGGCCTGGTGGCCTGGGGCACAGCTGGAAACATCCGAAGGTCCCGGCAAAGGATGAGTAGACTGGCAACAGAACAACTTGTTTATTCTGGCATTGCAAAAAAGCAGCCGGTCAGGGCGACCACGTTACTCGAAGGAAGAAATCGAAGTCTCTGTTCGGCGTCCGGGGCAGCGGCTTTTATACCCTCGGAGTCGAGGGCAAGAAGGAACGGCTCTGGATGAGGCGCCCGATACGGCGACGCTCGAACATGTTCAGACGTGACGTGCGCGTCCGCCGGGCCGGCGCCGGTCAGACCTCCTCGCCTCCCAGTTTGGGAGCTCCTCTCCCCGGCTGCCGCGCTTTGACAAGCGTGGGCACCAACATGCACACACACACACACTCACCCACGACGACACGTGGCATTGAAACCTGCCTGGACGCGCTTGGCGGGAGGCGTTACGGCAGCACTGAACGGGCCCAAAATGACCGCCACTTTGAACGAAGCCCCGGCGTCCGTTGCATCCGCGCCGGCTATACCGCGCGTCGTAGGCGAAACGTAACAGACCGCCCCGCCGGGAGAAGGAGATCCCGATGGTCAGGGGACTGCATCCGCTGTCCGGAGGGATGTCGCTCGATGATGCTCGTAATCGAAACCGGTCGTCCCTCGACGTTGCTTGAGCGCAGCGCACAGAGAAGGCCTCGTTCTCAGGTTCAGGATCACACAGGACACTGCAAAGTCACTTCGGGAGAGTTGCCATTTTTGTGCTCGTTCCCAGCAAGCGTTAGAACTACGCCGAAACGCAACCGCTCAGTCAGCAAGCACGAGACAACCCTCTTTAAGCTCTGCCAGGCTCTTTCCCCTTTAATACTACTGCCTAGTTCCTTACAGTAGTCAAGCAGCACTCAGAACGCGTCCACAAATTGGAAAATTGCATTTAGAAAGCACATAATCACTTTGAAACACCAAACAAAAGCAATATGTTAAACATCCTGCCTCAGGAAGAAAACATCAGTAACAAACAACTTTGAGGCGGATTTCCACGTTAGGGGCTTCGACTTAAGCCATCGGCGTTACCGTTGAGACTCCCCTTTTTGTAACGCACCTCAAAGGAATATTGTTGCAAAGCGAGGCTCCAGCGCAGGAGGCGGCCATTTTTGGGAGAGATGGTCTGCAGCCATTGGAGAGGGCAGTGATCCGTCTCAATGATAAACCTCGAGCCGGCTAGGTAGCATGACAATTTCTGAACGGCCCACACGAGACACGCACACTCTTTCTCGGTGGCGCTGTACGCCTGCTCACGACAGGTCAGCTTACGACTAGCATACAGGACGGGGTGTTCCACTTCTCCATGTTCCCGTTGGCACAGTACAACGCCCATGCCTCGCTCACTAGCATCGCACTGAACAACGAACCCTTTTGTGTAGTCTGGCGATCGTAGCACAGGCTGGCTTGTCAGGGCGCTCTTTAGGGCGCTAAAAGCTCTTTCCTTTGTCTCGCTCCAGACGACTGTTTGGGGCTCTGTTTTTCTTAGAGCATCCGTCAGGGGAGCCGCGATATCGGAGTACCCGGGGATGTACCTCTGATAGTAGCCGGCGACACCTAAGAACGACCGAATATCGGTCTTCGTGCGCGGTTGCGGGAAGTCTCGCACAGCGGCCACCTTTATTTCGGAGGGGCGGCGACGACCCTGTCCAATCACGTGACCGAGGTAGACAACCTCGGCCTGTGCTAATTGGCACTTGGGAGCCTTGACTGTCAAGCCCGCTTCGCGCAGGCGGGTTAGCACTGCCCGCAAGTGTGCCATATGCTCAGACCAGGATGCGGAGAATATCGCTACGTCGGCTAAATACGGTAAAGCGAATTCTTCCTGTCCCCGCAACACTTTGTCCATGAGGCTTGAAAAGCAGTATGGCGCGTTCTTCAAACCAAAACTCAAAACTTTAGGACGGAATGTTCCCATTGGTGAAATGAACGCCGCATACCTACTAGCCTCTTCTGTAAGTGGAACCTGCCAATAACCCCTGACAAGATCTAGGGTGGAAATAAACTGAGCGCTACTAACTTTCTCAAGGCGCACCTCGATGTTAGGGATCGGATAAATTTGATCCTTAGTGATGGAATTAAGCCTGCGGTAGTCGACGCAAGGACGAGGTTCCTTGCCCGGTACCTCAACTAAAATCAAAGGGGAGGTATAATCACTCTCACCCGCCTCAATAACACCGAGCTGTAGCATTTTCTTTACCTCAGCCTCCATAATATCGCGCTGGCGGGGTGACACCCGGTACGCCTTGGATCGTACTGGCTCTGGGGAGGTAAGTTCTATATCATGAGTAAGGACAGAAGTCCTACCAGGCCTCTCAGAGAACTGACCTTGAAACTCTTGTAAGAGTTGGTGTAGTTCGGTTTTCTGCTCAGCCGACAGCGGTGCTTTAATGATTAAGTCACTAATGACCTGATCGGTGTCTTCCCTGTTCGTCACTGAGCCTAGTCCCGGAAGCTCGACCGGAAGCTCTTCGGGAACGTTTACCATCATACACACCACTGCTTCCCGTCGTCTATAGGGTTTGAGCAGATTACAGTGGTAAACTTGCTGTGCTTTCCGTTTTCCTGGCAGACTCACCACGTAGTTAACATCCGACAGTGTTTGAACAATCCGTGCTGGGCCCTCCCACTGCGCGTCGAGTTTGTTTTTTAGCGATGTGCGCAATATCATTACCTCATCGCCCACCTCAAAACGACGGGCCCTGGCTGTCCGATCATAATAAACCTTGGCCCTCTGCTGGGCCTTTGCCATTGCTTCACCTGACAACTCCTGTGCCCTTCTTAAGCGTTCGAGGAGACTAAGCACGTACTCGACCACGACTGGGTCGTCGCCCCTGCCTTCCCACGAGTCTCGAAGCATGCGAAGCGGAGACCGCAGCGAGCGACCGCACACCAGCTCAGCTGGCGAAAACCCCGTAGCCACATGCGGCGCGGTCCTTAATGCAAACATCACCCCAGGCAGACACAGCTCCCAATCACTTTGTCGCTCAAAACACAATGCTCTCAACACGCGCTTCATGACGGAGTGGAGCTTCTCAACGGAATTCGACTGTGGGTGGTACACTGAGCTGTGTAACAGCTTTACCCCACACCTTTCGAGAAAGGCTGTCGTCAAAGCGCTAGTAAACACTGTGCCCTGATCTGACTGGATTTCCGCAGGAAAACCAACTCGCGCAAATATGGACAGTAGTGCATTGACTATCTCAACTGAGCTGAGTTCTTTAAGCGGCACTGCTTCAGGGAACTTTGTCGCTGGGCAGATCACAGTCAAAATGTGTCTGTACCCCGTGGCTGTTACCGGCAGAGGTCCCACTGTATCAATAACGAGCCGTCTAAAAGGCTCCGTAATGATAGGTACCAACTTCAACGGCGCCCTCGATTTGTCCCCTGGTTTGCCAACCCGCTGACAGGTGTCACATGTCCTCACACAGTGTTCTACGTCACGAAAACATCCTGGCCAATAGTACTCTTGCAAGAGACGGTCCTTAGTCTTCTTAACTCCTAGGTGTCCGGACCACGAACCGCCATGCGACAAGCGCAACAGATCCTGACGGTAGCACTGAGGCACGATCAGCTGATCGAACTCGACTGCCCTGCGGTCTAGATACTTCCGGTACAAGACCCCACCTCTTTCCACAAAACGAACATTTTTCTTGGCGATACCTTCCTTGACATTGCAGCGCATGTTTTCTAGGCTGCCATCCTTTTTTTGCTCGGCTATCAAAGCCGACCGGCTGACTTTTAGCAACCTATTAAGTCCATCGGACGTACGCGCGATGAGCAAATCTGCAGAAAGCTCTTCTAACTTTCCCGTGTCGGGCGTTTCCTCTCCAGTACCTGGTGCCTTCAACACTGCAGGCTCAATTTTATTCAGTTCTGACGTGCTCTGAATATCAGCTTGCTGCGCCTCCGACCCTTTCTCATTGTTCGACAACGTCGGCCCCGCAACTACCGCCTTTGCAGTGAGCTCCCGAACTCTCGATCTGGTTAAGGCCTGAACGCTAGCCTCACCAAACAAAAGCCCCTTCTCGCGCAGGAGGTGATCAGACCTGTTAGAAAATAGGTACGGGTACTGGGGGGGGGGGGGGGGGGGGCAGCATAGATGACACTGCGGCCTCCGTCTCAATTGCTCCGAAAGGTCCTTCAATAAGCACTTTTGCTACGGGCAGACACACGCTGTGAGCTTCCACGGCTTGCTTGATCCATGCGCACTCGCCCGTGAACATATCGGGTTGTGACATTCCGTTGTGTGCTACGAGGATCCACGTTCGACGGCGCGGCGTAGACGGAGACCCGTGACAGCGGCATCATCAATTACCCAGCCATGCTCTTTGAGTGACGACCAGAAAAACCGGACCCGCCGCCGCCCCGGGGAAACAGGCTTTATCCTCCCCAATTTCCGGTTACATTCCAGGACAAGGGAGCTGTCAGCGGGCCAGAGCGCGCCGTACCACAGCCGACGCTATGCGCTACCAGGAAGACGACATTCTTTCCCTCCCTCCCCTTTGTCGTGGGCTATCGCCCGGGAGGCACCCACAGCTTCCCAGAAGGGCCGCGACGGACACCTGTCATGGCGGACAGGCAGTACTCGCCAAGAATGTGGAAAGACAGGCGCTAGTGAATTAGCTCCGAAGAGAGAGCCTGTGTATACTCTCACTTGAGAGAGAGTGGTGGCGTCTTTTGTTGTTTATTTAGTTTGTATTGTTAACAGACTCTGGTTCGAGGCTAAGCCCAACCCAAAGGGGTGGTCCCCATCTCGCATGTTATTTTGGATTGGAGAATTGATGCTTTGGGCGGGCCACTTGGAAATGACCGCCCTTAGTCCTTTGTTAATCAAGTGCTTAAAAGCACATGTAAACGGATGCAGTCCAGTCTGACCTGGGGCTCCATGCTTAGCATGTAATGTGATGCTACTTAGGCACTAACCCGCCCGGTCGATGAGTAAAGTAGTGCAAAGTTTGTTCTGTTGTAAAATTATGCTCTGCTGTCATCATCTACAAGCTCGCCTCCTGTTCATCTTCCAAGCCGAACGACACTAGAGGAAGGGTTTGTGAACCATCCTCGAAGAGACGGACGACTATTGAAATTCTACTGCGAGCACGCTCAGGACGACATCGTTCGCCAAGAGGCCTTCAGCGCCGAAGCCCGTCGGCGTGCAGCTTCTGCCAGCAACCGCTCGAGCCCAACTCCGGAGCCACTCCATCGCCCCCATGAAGTCGTCGGCACGTAAGCTCGGACGCCCCAGCCTCTGATGTATAACCTTAATCATGTGTAATTATTGAATATACCTGTTTGTTTAAACTGAGCCATACGGTGTCTCTCTGCCTCTCCGTCCCGTGTGGACCTGCGCATTATGGGGGTCATCACAGGGTTCTACGTAAGAGGGGTGAACTACCTCCATTGTAGCTGCGGAATCACGAAGCACTCGGCACTCTTTCCCGTTCACGAGGAAGTCTCGCATGTAAGGCTCGAGAAGCTTCATGTTCTCGTCAGTGCTGCATAATGACAAAAACACGACTTTTGTTTTTGTTTCTGGACACTGCGCCGAAAAGTGGCCCTGCTTCTGGCACGTATAACACACGCGCGCTTGCCTCGTCTCGAACCGCTTTCTGCGTTCGGCTTCGGCTGCCGCCGTCTCCTTACGTTCCGTCGGACTGCTTTCACTCGCATCCGCACTACGTGTGTCCCCCCTTGCTCTCATGGGTGTGAACTTCGGCCTCTCAGACTTGGAGCCAAATTCACCCTTTTGACCGTCCTTAGCTCCGCGAGCCCGACGCGTCACAAACTCCTCGGCTAGCTCGGCGGCTTTAGCCACTGTACTAACGTCCGGCCTATCCAAGACCCAGTACCGCACGTTCACAGGTAACCGACTATAAAACTGTTCTAGCCCGAAACACTGCAGAATTTTCTCGTGGTCACCAAACGCTTTCTCTTCTTTGAGCCACTCCTGCATGTTTGACATAAGCCTGTAGGCAAACTCTGTATATGACTCACTTCTGCCTTTTTCATTTTCCCGAAACTTCCGACGGAACGCCTCCGCTGACAGCCTGTACTTTTTTAGCAGACTCGATTTCACTTGGTCGAAATCCTCTGCCTCCTCTCTCTTCAAGCGAGCGACTACGTCGGCCGCCTCGCCGGGTAACAAAGTGAGCAAGCGCTGTGGCCACGTTTCCCGAGAGAACCCCTGCTTCTCGCACGTTCGCTCAAAGTTAACCAGGAACAAACCAATGTCCTCTCCAAGCTTAAACGGCCGCATCAGGTAAGTCATTTTGAACGATACTCGTTCTCCTGCACCGTGTGCCTGACTTCCATTACGAGCGCGTCCCATCTCTACCTCGAGACGCTTCATTTCCAAAGCGCGGTCTTCTTTCTCTTTATCTTTTTGTTCTTTACGTTCGCTCTCGTCTTTCTCTTTTTGCTCTTTACGTTCGCGCTCCTCTTTTTGCTCCCTCTCCTCAATGGTCTCAAGGCATTCCGACAGCTCGTCATCCTCAGCCTCCAACTCAAGAATAGCCCTTAGCAGTTCTGGTTTTCTGAGTTTGTCTGAGACATCCAGACCCAGCTCTCTTGCAAGCTCCATCAATTTCGGTTTGCGCAACGACTTCAAATCCATGGCTGCTCCGAATGCTGCTTTCTCTACTGCCTACTATTGTCTTGCCGCAAACTAACCCGGCAGCAACGACAACACAATTACCAGCTCTGTTTCTGACACTAACAAAAGCCTGGCAAAACTCAGAAGAAGAAAGTCCCGCACTTACCAAACCTCGCAGCCAAGAATTCAGCGCAGTCGTTCCGCTGCAGGCAACCATTCATCACACAGGGCTCGTTGCACTGCTCCCGAATGGTCGTTGCGCTGCTCAGCATACAGTTGACCGCATATCTTCTCTGCTGGCCTCCGTTGTCGGGATCTCACCGCTGGCAACCAGTTGTTGCAAATGGGTTGCAAGCCCCAAGGGTAGCGTTGGCCTGGCGGCCTGGGGCACAGCTGGAAACATCCGAAGGTTCTGGCAAAGGATGAGTCGACTGGCAACAGAACAACTTGTTTATTCTGGCATCGCAAAAGAGCAGCCGGTCAGGGCGACCACGTTACTCGAAGGAAGAAATCGAAGTCTCTCTTTGGCGTACGGGGCAGCGGCTTTCATACCCTCGGAGTCGAGGGCAAGAAGGAACGGCTCTGGATGAGGCGCCCGATACGGCGACGCTCGAACATGTTCAGACGTGACGTGCGCGTCCGCCGGGCCGGCGCCGGTCAGACCTCCTCGCCTCCCAGTTGGGGAGCTCCTCTCCCCGGCTGCCGCGCTTTGACAAGCGTGGGCACCAACATGCACACACACACACGCACACACGACGACACGTGGCATTGAAACCTGCCTGGACGCGCTTGGCGGGAGACGTTACGGCAGCACTGAACGGGCCCAAAATGACCGCCACTTTGAACGAAGCCCCGGCGTCCGTTGCATCCGCGCCGGCTATACCGCGCGTCGTAGGCGAAACGTAACAGCACGCTAACGCCGGTTCAGGCTGACGGACGACGTTCAACGCCCCTCATTTATAGGGGTAGTCATCGTCTGTACGTTCTTCGCCCCAAGGCGGGCGCGCGCAAACACAGTGTAAACTGCACAATTTCCTTCTTCGAGCGCCGGGCGCGCGACTCATTGGTCAAGCGCGAAAAGCGGGTTCCAGAAGTCTTCAGGACCTTCTCTTCTTGCGCCGTCGTCGAAGCAAGAGAAAAACGGGAAAGGGCATCAATTAGCGCGGTCAAGGCTACACCCTCTCCATCGACAATGAGTAGAAATCACTCAGACGTTCTATAACAATCGACGGCACGCGCGGACTTGTTCCCTTTGGCGCCCTGCCGGCGATCAAAGTGGAAAGGGCAGCAGCACACGCAAGGTTACGCGCTCTCCGGGGTTAGTTATCCGCTCTTTTAGTTTCATTTACGGTGCGCGCGGGTGCTATTGATTCCGCGCTGCGCCATTTTCTTCGAATATGCGCCGAATTTCGTGACACGTGTATAAAAGCGACCGCTTGCTAAGGTGGCGTATGACACTTCCGCAGCACAGTTTTAGTGTTCCGTATAACGAAGGAAGGTAAACGCAAAGGGAGACGCCCTAGGTCGTGCATTATATGCAAAGCACCTCCGACGGCCTCCTTGTGAGTTTCATTATGTTGCATTTAGTTTGTTCACGAACAGCTAATTATGTGCATACACTTATGGGCCAAAACCGGTAGACTCATTTCCAGCCTCAGCTAAGTGCACTCCAGTACATTCGATTTGAAGAATACTATTTTTCTTTAAATGTTTACTTCACTGTATGCGTTAGATGTCACGGCGTTCTTTGTGTTCTCATTTCAGAGTTTTGATATCCCACACGTGTCTTCTTTTGCAAAGGGAAAAAAAGAGGAGAGAGATATAGCTATGAGAACGCTTATGACGTTTGCGTCGGGTGTTTGGATAGGTGACAGAGGGCAGCTAGTTGTTCTGCAGATGCCAGTTGTCAGAAGCTTGCTTCAAGACTCCGACTATCAGCTCTGACCAGTGCCGAGAAGCTACGGTGTCGGAACAAACCGAGTGGTGCTGGCAGAGACACCTTGGGAAACTGGTGCAGTGAGCACTAGTGCTCCGTTGAGGAGTAGGTCTAGTATTTCAAAAGAAGCGCAGAGTCACTAGTCCGTCGAGAACCAGAGACCTGTATGGGTCTGACAAACGAGGTTGACTGGCTTTCAAGCCATGCGGGAACCACGCGTCTTCCTCGCGCATTGCTTGGGGGCGGGCGTGCTTTTAATCCAGCACGTATTCAACAGTACGCCTGAAGCAGGCACCTTTAAGCGCTGTAGTACGTTAAAGCTAAGAATTAGAAATATATTGCAGCTTTTCTGCGCCTCACGTGGCCGAAAGCTCAACCACGCGTCACAGCTATTGTTTGGTTGATGAAAACTGAACAGCCTGAGGGATCTAATTCACTTATAAATTGCTTATCTCTCGCAGGCGAATACAATGCCGCAGTCTGTGCATTCTAATGTATAACACCTCATTGAAAAGACAAAAAAATGCAATAAAATTAGGGCCGTGGGACGAAAGAACAGGAAGTTGACGTAGAAGAGCCCAAATGGTGAGATTAAAAAGGGAATGGATTTTATACTATGCTATCACCATAGTGCCGTGCAGGATGTGGAGGTTTTTGGTAACGTGCGCTGTATCGACCACGGAATGTTAGGTCTCGAATACGCTTAGACCTGAAGAGAGAACGGAAGAAATTAGTGAAGCGGAAGCCCATTAACGAGTTAGCGGCAGAGTGAAAGTAGAGGAATTCAGGATGCCACTGCAGAAAGATATTCGGCTCTAACTAAGAAAGATGACCTTAATGTTTAATCAATGAACAATAAACTGCGCTGTAGAAGTAAGTGGCAGGATGTGCGACAGGATACTGGCAAGCTATCTCAGGAGACAAAAAACCTGATAAAGAAACGCCAAAGCACGAAAGCGTCTAACCCTGCAGACAGAACAGAACTGGCAGAACAATCAATGCTAATAAATAATCGCGAGGTAGCCGACATTAGGAAGTTTAATGTGAAGAAAATCGAGCATGCTCTAAAAAGCGGAGGTAGCCGAAAAACACTTAAGAGGAAATTAGACGTAGGTAAAAACCAGATGAATGCGCTGAGAGGCAAAGAGGGCAATGTCATTAGCAATGCGGATAAGGTAATTCAAGTAGCCGAAGAGTTCTACGCGTATCTATACAGTAGCCAATGTAATCAAAACGTTAATGATACAGGCATTACGCATAGAAATGTTACACCCCACCACTAACGAGAGAAGAAGAAAGGCTTAGGAGCAATGCAAACGGCGAAAACCGCTGGTGAGTATCAAGAAACAGCAGATTTCATGGGCGGAGGAGAGATTGTGCTAGAAAAGCTAGCCACCTTGTATACGCAATTCCTTATGACGTCGAGCGTACCAGAAGCTTGAAAGAATGCTAACAAAAACTAATTCATGAGAAAGTAGGCGTCAAGGACTTAAGAAATTACAGACCGATCAGCTTACTGTCCGTTGCCTGCAATTTATTCGCTAAGGTAATCGCAAATAGAATCAGGACAACCTTGGACTTCAATCAACCAAAATCATCAGGGAGGTGCAGCCGTTGAGGCATGGCTCTTGATCTGGAGAAAACTCTTTCCATCTGCATTACACGTAAAATGATCCCACAGAATATAATTGTAACCTCTTGTCTTGTTAGCTAAAGGAAGTCACTGCTGTGAAATTATTAGGTATGACAATTACATGTGATCTATCTTGGAACACACACATTCACAATCTCTGCACAGCAACGTTTAGAAAATGCGTTTCCTGAGGAATAAGCTCCGTAATTCTCCATCCAAGGTAAAACATTATAGCTACCTTGCATAGGTGTGCTGGGATCCCCACACTACATCGAATATAAAGAGCCTTGAGAAAGTGCAAAGGAAAGCAGTCAGGATGGTGCTGTCGAAATTTTTGAAAGCCGATTCTCCTTCCGAATTAATGCAAACTCACGATATACCGCACCTAGAAATGCGGCGACAAACTTCGGTTTTGAATTCCTTTCCTTGTTAATAAACAACCAGGTTGCACATGATCCGTCCCACTATTTAATACCGCAGGCTGCTAGAAGCACTCGACACAATTATAATAGCTTATTATCATCATATTCTGCACGAAAATACTTGCATAAGTTCCCTTTTTTCCCTCGCACCATCGCTGACTGGAACTGTTTGCCCAGATCTAATTACACCTCCATGGACTAGCACATGTATGCCTGAACTCTGCTAAGCGTTGTAGGTCCTTATGAGTCGCAATTTTTTCTTTATTGAGCTGCAGGCTCCTCGATTGTTTTAAGTGCCTTCTAACGCTGACTGGTTCCTAGCAAAGTTTGTAAATATTCTGTGTTACACCTAAGAGCTGTTAAGTGCCCTTCCTGCTTGGACCTAACCATGACCCAAAGTATGTCTCTAAATAAAACAAAAACATCTATGTGAAGTAGAGGCGCGACCACCAAACCATGTTGTGCAACATTTACTTTCGGAGGCAGTCCTTACCTCATACAGCAAATACTGAATAAGATCCACCACGATGGCTCAGTGGCAATGGTGCTTGGCTGCCGATGCCAAGGCCGCTGGTTCGATACGGTGGCGAGGCCCCATTTCGACTGCGGCGAAATGCAAACCGCAAAGATTCTTTTTATTGCGGTTGCATAGAAAAATTGGTAGTGGCTTACCTCCGCTATGGCAGGATATACGTATCGGGAGGTAGTTTTTCCTGTCTGAGCTTGTTGTTGGCACTTTATGTTTAGCAATGAGACATGTCCGCTTGAAATGTCCGGGTCGCAGATACACTTTCGGAAATTCGAATCGAATGGTGTGATCTTCCACACGACGGGGCTTCACATCCTTTTCGGTTAGTTGCCGTTGACTGACGCCTTCCATAGGCTCCATATCGCGGCTATGCGGCGTGTATTACGCTCGGCAGTCTGGCGCCTCCGTTTGGTAAGGCGTTCCTCTCTCGGCTCAGGCGTCTCCGCTACTCTCTTCGCCTTCTGACGCTCATTCTCTCTTTGTTGAGTAGCCAACTGCAAGGCGACAACCACAGGATTGGAAGAGTTAATGTTCTCTTGTCTATACCGCCGTTTAGCAGCGGATCGACTCTCCTTTTGTGCATCCATATCAAGCGTTGTGATACAAACGCCGATAACATCTCCGCTTTTTATATGCGATGCTGCGCATGCGACGACGCGCGGTTCGGGGGATGAACGCGGTGTGACGTCATACCAAACGGCGGCGGCGGCGAGGCGCGCGGTGTAACGTCATGCCAGATGGCACCGCGAGCGCGCAAAGCACAGTAACCGTCTCACATATCTCGGTGGACACCTGAACCGCACCGTAAAGAAAAGTTTAAAGGAGGGAGGGAAACGACGAAGCGTGCGACGCACCTACTCCTCCTGCCCGGTTACCATGGTAACGGCGCATGCGCACAACAGGCCTCCCGCATGCACCATGCTCACATATCTCGGTGGGCACCCGAACCGCGCCGTAAAGGAAAAGAGAGAGGGAACAACAAAGCGCGCTGCGCAACAACTCCTCTTCGGTTGCCATGGTGACGGCGCATGCGCTTAACTGGCCTCCAGCATGTACCATGGTAGCGCATGCGCACAACTGGCGTCTCGCCTGAACCGCGAAATGCTCAAGTGGTAGCCTAGTGTAGCTCCCGCTACAATATCAGGAGCCTCTTTTACATCTTCGTGCCTTGCTTAATGGTCGAATTCAGAGATCACGGCATACGGCATCACGTCACCATCACTCCCTTACACCGCCAGCGCATACAAATTCCCGATGGGGCACACGTCAAGAAAGGGCAACCATTCAGGAGGTTCAAATTGCGCAACATATGCGTTCTGAGCTAAAATCACTGACCGCGGCGATTGTGCGTATTAATCCATCTTGCAGTGTTCCCACACTCTAAACAGTCTTATAAGCAGGAAAAGGTCAACCGGAATTCCAGGGTCTTTCATCGCGGGCAGAAATCTGATAATGTAAGGCTTGATCGCAATGTCCTTTTTTAAGAGACTGCTGAAATAGGCTACTTTCCCAAACGAACTTAGCATCACAACAAATCACAAACAGTTGCGTAGATCAATATTTTCTTATTGCTCGCACATGTAGCAATTCACTGATCGCGGCGCAAACGTCCCCTTGGCTCGAAGGCACGTCCGAACTCGTTGGGTCCACATTTTAAGTATAAGCAAGGTTTTTGCGGGATATTGAATTTACGTCCGCAAAACTCTCTTTAATGAACAGACATCCAGAAAGTCTAGGTAAGACTGCAGGCATATTGTCACGTAGTGGTGACGGCAGTCGAAGCAGCGATGAAGATGGACAAAAGGTCTTCTAAAAGAAAACTGTTTATTGGGCTGACTTGTACCCAAAATGGACTGAATCAGTCGGCGGCGGCGAAGCGACAAGTGTGCTTGGCGGTCGTCGAACAGAATTCCCGCTGCTGTCGGCCGTGCTCAATTTAAAGCTGATAGTGAACTTTCGTGACAAAGCGTGCAAAATTACTAGAACATTCCGGAACAACGTAGAATCAGCGCTGCCAGGCTGCCATCAATCGAGATAAATCTAGTCGCGTCTTGCATCGCAAACAAAGCGATAAAGTTGTGTGGTGGTATATTTGAAGAATGAACGAACACTGCAAATGTTCGCGGCATTACTCCCCTCTCAAAGAAGCATCGACCCGATGCATTAAAACAAATAATGCGACTAGTAAGAGATGAAACGGATCTTGCGGAAATAGAGCATCGAAATGCAGCGTCCTTTAGCGCGTATAATACGGCTTCAGACGGACTACATGGTCAACTTTTGGTCGTACGCGGCGTCGCTGGGATGCAGTCATTGCGTCCGGGATGACTTCATAATCCAGTTCACCTAGCCGACGAAAAACCTTGTACGGGTCGTAATAGCGGCGCAAAAGCTTTTCACTCACTCCACGGCGGCGAATGGGCATCCAAACCCACACTTGGACTCCTGGCTTGTATTCCGCGTTGCGTCTTCGTAGGTTATAGCGTCTGGCGTCGGACCGCTGCTGATTTTTGATCTGTAGTCGGGCAAGCCTTCGAGCTTCTTCTGCGCGTTGAAGGTAGGCGGCAACGTCGACGTTCTCTTCTTCTGTAACGTTGAGTAGCATGGCATCTAGCGTGGTCGTGGCCTCCCTGCCATGGACGAGCCTAAAAGGCGTCATCTGAGCGGTCTCGTGCACTGCGGTGTTGTAGGCGAAGACGACGTAAGGCAGGATGACATCCCACGTTTTGTGTTCGGCTTCGACATACATGGCGAGCATATCGGCGATGGTTTTGTTCAGGCGCTCGGTCAGTCCGTTGGTGTGCGGATGGTATGCAGTTGTCCTCCGGTGGCTGGTTTGGCTGTAACGCAGGATGGCTTCCGTTAGTTCCGCCGTGAATGCTGTTCCTCTGTCCGTGATGAGCACATTGGGAGCGTCGTGTCGAAGAAGAATGCACTCCACGAAAAATTTACCGACTTCTGCTGCTGTTCCGTTTGGTAGGGCTTTCGCCTCGGCGTAGCGGCTCAGGTAGTCGGCCGCTATGATGATCCACTTATTTTCAGACGTTAGCGTTGGAAAAGGGCCAATCAAGTCCATGCCGATCTGCTGAAAGGGCCTTGAGGGTGGTTCAATGGGCTTCAGAAATCATGCTGGTCGTGTGGGAGGGGTCTTTCGTCGCTGACAATCTCGGCAGGTTTTCACTTAATGTGCGACTTCGGCAGACAGTCGGGGCCAGTAATACTTGTATTGAATACGTCGGAGGGTGCGAGTAAACCCGAGATGTCCAGCTGTCGGCTCGTCGTGTGAAGTGTGGAGAACTTCTTCGTGGAGACAAGAAGGTACCACAAGGAGGTAGGCTGTTTTGCTCACTGCAAATTTCTTCACATGGACCTCATTCTGCACACAGAATGAAGAGCGTCCTCGATTGAATGAAGCGGAGGATGAAGAAACCTTGCCTTCCAGGTACTCGATGACGCGTTTTAGGTCGCGGTCCGAACGTTGCTGCTGAGCAAAAGAGCTGGCACTGATGGGTTCCAGGAATGCGTCCTCATCGTCGTCCGGCGGCAGTGTATCTACCGGGGCTCGTGAGAGGCACTCGGCGTCAGAGTGCTTGCGTCCGGACTTGTAAACGACGGTGACGTCAAACTCCTGGAGACGCAGACTCCATCGAGCGAATCGGCCAGAGGGGGCCTTCAAATTGACAAACCAGCACAGCGCGTGGTGATCGCTGACCACCTTGAACGGTCGTCCGTACAGGTAGGGGCGGAATTTTGACGTAGCCCAGATGATAGCAAGGCGCTCCTTCTCAGTTGTCGAAGAGTTAGCCTCGGACTTGGAAAGGGAGCGGCTAGCGTATGCGATTACTTTCTCCAGTCCATCGCTTTTCTGAACGAGAACGGCACCTAGGCCCACGCTGCTTGCGACGGCAAAAAGGTTAAAGAACAAAAAGGTGGGACTGGCTAACACTAGGCGAGGCCCCTACTCGGCATAGCCGAAGATGCATTACGTCTGACCTTAACCCAGACCATTTTCCAGGGCTCCGGGCCCTGGTTTTAAAGACCTAAAGGCCCAGCCCATCCATTGCATCACCCAATCACAACGAACTCATGATTGGTTTACAAACTGCATGGCACGCCTTCTAGTTTTGGCAAGGTTCAAAACCCTCTCTCTAGAATACACAGCAGGAAAAGAGCATCAAAATCGCTATAAGAAAATAGATTTCGGGAATGGACCCTCGAAACGACTGGCCCACCAGGTTTACGTGCCACGCCCCATACTTCCACAGCATGATTCGAACTCTCTCCCTCAGAAGAAAAAAAAAGCACAAACAACCACACATCGCACCCGCACGTGCAAGCGGTCTCCTTTGACTCTCGGTTTCCCTTGACTGAAGCTGTTCCCCAATTAGCTCTGTCATCGGACTACAGCGGGGCGCTTCCGCGGTGCAGCCCGTCTGCTCGTTTTAATTTGCGACCCTCCTTGATGAGCTAACCCCTTTTCACGAGATGCTTGTCGCAAGGTCGCATCGCGTTTGGCGCCGTTCTGACGAGGGGACCGAACAATGCGTGGGTCAAAGCGCTGACCGTCGCTGTCAAAGGCTCTTGACCCCAAGGGCGCTCCTTTTCAGTGCGGCGCCCCGCCGCCGCCCACCACCGAAGGCGAGGGTGAGAGTTTCAAAGAGGAGGCCGCCTCAGGGAGACGACGAGCGGGCGACCGGTTCTAATGACACCGCGAGTCGTACGATCCCTTTATATTCAGTATCGGCGTTTTCATCAAAACGCGCTAGAATCGGTGGGTACTGTAAACGACGTTGAAATTCCTTGAAGGCTTCTGCTTGCGGCGCTACCCATTTAAACGGCACGTCTGCTTTCGTCAGTTGAGTCAGGGGCTCGGCGATGCGCGAAAAGTTTTTCACAAATCGTCGGTAATATGCGCACAGTCCGAGAAATCTGCGCACTGCTTTCTTATCGACCCGCAGTGGAAACTGTTCAATAGCATCTGTTTTCTGCCGGTCAGGGAGTACTCCCTCCTTGGTAACGATGTGGCCTAGAAACAGCAGCTCTTCGTAGGCAAAGTGGCACTTCTGTGCTTTCAAGGTTAGGCCAGACGACTTGATGGCGTCTAGAACTCTTCGAAGTCTTTTGAGGTGCTCTTCAAAGTTCGAGGCGAAGGCAACAACGTCATCTAAATATACCAAATTTGCCACTTCAAGCCTGCCAGCACTGTATCCATTACTCGCTGAAAGTTCGCTGGTGCGGAGCAGAGAGCAAATGGCATCACGTTGAACTCAAACAGCCCATCCGGAATGATGAATGCGGTCTTCTCGCGATCTCTTTCGTCGACCTCAATTTGCCAGTAGCCGCTCATGAGGTCCATCGACGAGAAATATTTGGCGTTGCAGAGGCGATCCAGTGTGTCGTCGATACGGGGAGGGGGTAGACGTCCTTCTTTGTTACGTTGTACAAGAGGCGGTAATCAACGCAGAATCGAAGTGTGCCGTCTTTCTTTCTCACTAGAACAACCGGTGTCGCCCATGGGCTGTTTGAAGGCTGGATGACGTCGTCGCAAAGCATTTCTTCGACTTGGTCCCGGATGGCTTGTCGTTCTCGCGGTGACACACGGTAGGGGCTTTGACGGAGAGGTCGGACGTGTTGGTCCGTTATGATGCGATGCTTGGCAATTGGCGTTTGTCGCACCTTCGGCGATGTCGAAAAACACTCACTGTAGCTTCGAAGTAGATTGCGGATCTAGTCTTGTCTGTTCCGGGGCAGGGCTGGGTTGATATCGAAAGTGGGAGAGTGCTCTTGGTCGGGAGAAACTTCTGCGAATGGGTCGGAGAGGGCGGAAGAGTCTCATACGTCGGATATTTCGTCGAAGAAAGCAATTGCCGTTCCTCTGTTAATGTGTCGGTATTCTTTTCTTAAGTTAGTCAGCAGTACTTCGGCCTGGCCATTGCGGAAATGTGCGATGCCTCTTGCGATGCTGATTCCTTGGTCTAGAAGCAACTGCATGTTCCCCTCGATGATGGCTTCATGGTTAATGGCTTTCGGGGCGCCTACGGTCACGATAACGCTTGAACGGGGTGGGACGCTCACTTCTTCCTCCGGGATACTCAGGGCAACATGATTTTCCCGAGTTTTCATCGAAGCGATGGCTTCGTCCGTCGAAAGCGTGAACAGCTTGGATCGCAGGTCGATGATCGCCTGATGCTCATTAAGGAAATCCATAACCATGATCACTTCGCGGGAGCATTGCGGTAGCACAACAAAGGTCGCAGGATAGGTATGCCCTTTGACAGTCACTCGTGCTGTGCATCGTCCTGATGGCGTAATGAGGTGGCTTCCCGCGGTGCGAATTTGTCGGCCGTCCCAAGCCATTGTGACTTTTCTCAGATGCGCAGCGAAGGTTCCATTCATCACCGAGTAATCGGCTTCTGTGTCGACTAGAGCGGTAACTTTCTGGCCGTTGATACGCACTTATAAGTCGCAGGTCCTGACTCTTGCATTCCATGTCGCTCTCGGCGTCGGGTCACGGCTTCGTCGCGTATGGGAGTGGTGGGTGGGGTGTGGTCGAAGAGTTTCTGAGTGGCGTTTTGAAGGCAGTTTGCATCGTTGTTGGGGTTGTCATTTTGTGCGGCGTGGGTGCAGACCAATACATCGGTACGGGCAGTGACGAAGAATATGGCCGGCCTCACCGCATTGGAAGCACAACGGGCGGTTGTTGGAAGTCCTCCAGGCGTCGCATTCCCTGGCGCCTGAGCGTCGATCGTAGGCTGGGCGGGCAGGGGCAGGGAGGTGGCTTACGGGAACAAGTTCTTCATGTCGAACAGGATGCAGGGGTTGTTTTTGGGGCTGAGGAGTCATTACTGCTGCGGCGTAGGTCATGGCCTGTGGTTCTGTGGCCGTCGGGGTACCAAGTGCCTGTTGCACTTCTTCCCGTACCACATCCATCAGAGTCGCTGCTTGTGGCTGTGGGGAGGATGGCAGTAATTGGCGTAGGTCCTTTCGGACGATTTCACGGATAACTTCCCGCAAGCTGTCTCTGGTGGTGGCCGGCGTGTCTGAACGGATTGCACAGGCAGAGGAAGGGCGGTTGTACTGCCGAGCTCGGACGTCGAGGGTCTTCTCAATCGTGCAGGCTTCTTTCATGAATTCCTCGACTGTTTTTGGCGGCTGGCGGACGAGGCTGCCAAAGAGTTGTTCTTTTACGCCGCGCATTAAAGAACAACTTTCTTTTCCTCGGTCATCTCGGGGTCGGCGCGGCAAAATAGGTGCTTCATCTCCTCTACGTAACCGCGGACTGGCTCATTCGGAAGCTGGGTCCTGGACTCGAGGAGTCGTTCGGCTCTTTCCTCACGACACTGGTGAATACCTTCAATAGTTCTCTCTTGAATAGCTCCCATGTCGTAAGGGACGACTCGTAGTTTTCGTACGACGTGCGTGCGGAGCCATCCAATGAGAAAAACACGTGTCCAATTTTTTCTGCATCATCCCGCGTGTTGAATGACGCCACGCGCTCAAATTGTTCAACCATTCATCAGGGTCTTCGCCTAGGGATCCATTGGAAGTTGGCTGCACCTGCAGCTGCTGTAGTATGATCGGTGTCGACATATTCGGCGAGGTCTTTTCGCTGTCTGGTGCGGTCCGGCAGGGTCCCGAACTCAGGCCCCTCTCCCTGGAGACGTCGGCTGGCTTGCTGAGCTGCTGGCTTGTCCTCGGGTGCGAAGCGCTGAGGGCTGGCTTCACGACTTGAAGTGGGGATCCGGAATATGGAAGGCTACCCAGCACCTCCACCAGATGTCACCAAGTGGTGACGGCAGTCGAAGCAGCGATGAAGACGGACAAGAGGTCTTCTAAAAGAATACTTTTTATTAGGCTGACTTTGACCCAAAATGGACTGAATCACTCGGCGCCGGCGAAGCGACAAGCGTGCTCGGCGGTCGTCGAACAGAATGCCTGCCGCCGTCGGCCGTGCTCAATTTAAACCTGATAGCGAACTTTCGAGATAAAGCGTGCAAAGTTACTAGAACATTCCGGAACAACGTAGAATCAGCGCTGCCAGGCTGCGATCAATCGAGATAAATCTAATCGCATCTTGCGTCGCAAACAAAGCGATAAAGTTGTGTGGCGGCAGATTTGAAGAACGAACACTGCCAATGTTCGCGGCGATATGGTAGAGGAAGTAAAGACCGATCAGAACTTTTGTCAGCTGCCTTCTGGAGAGGTCGTAGAGGTAATCTAAGGAAAGGCGAAGATTGAGGAAATCGAATGTATCAGCACAAAATTCTCTTACGCCTATGCACAGAAAAGACAGATGAGCATTTAGTCGCCTAATAAGCACAGCTCGCAGGAAGCGGTTGTTTGCAGGCTTGAAAAATCAATATCCTGAGAGAAGTTAGTGGACAAGCAATGCACGCAAAATTAACCAGACTCTAGCAAGGTGGCAAGAAATTCTGTACACGCATAGCCATCATCTCAGAGCGCTCCAAAAAAGTCACAAAAGTTCAATGTAGCGTACTTACGTTCTTTCTCGCACAATTCAGCACTTGCAACAGTGTCACACGCAACGCCGCAACAAAGATGTTGCAAATTTGTGTCAGTACTGACACGAGGCGCTCCCAACCAATCCAACCCTGCTTTTTTATCACACTATTTTTGTCAGAACAAGAGATGGCGACCACATCAGCATGGGCGAAAACCTTACGTTCAATTTCAATGACAGATCGTGAGCGCTCCGCCTGATCATGAACGGAGCGAGTACCGCGCACTCCTGCGGGGGCACTTTAGTGCAAGGAAATCTTCACGTTCAGGCCACATAGCAGCGCCCGTCGAACCGGAGCCACTCGCTTCGCCACTTATTCATCCTTGCCGCCATTCGGTCTCTATCGTTCACGGCAAACGAAAGGCGCACGAAGCTTTCGCTTTGTCTAGAGATGCCCGCACCGCAAAAGTTTATCGATAGAATGATCCAAAATTCATTGCTTCCATTTTTGCAGAGCTGCTAGTCTTGGGTAGTACGCGCTGTGCGACGTCAGAAAGCGCCGAAGTTTCAAACAGATCAACTATTTTGGTCTAAAATGCGCTCACAGGGAATTAGATTAGTTAATGGGGGTTTAACATCCCAAAGCGACTAAGGCTATGAGAGACGCCGTAGTGAAGGGCTCCGGGAATTTCGACCACCTTGGGTTCTTTAACGTGCACTGACATCGCACATTACACGGGCCTCTAGAATTTCGCCGCCATCGAAATTCGACCACCGCGGCCGGGATCGAACCCGCGTCTTTCGGCTAAGCAGCCGAGCACCATAACCGCTGAGCCACCGCGGCGGCTACGCTCACAAGAAATTGACGCTCTGTTAAGAAAGTTTTTTTTTTTTACGTGGAAGCGAACAAAACGAGAAAATAGCCATTTGAGAGAATTACCACAGCGCGTTTCGGCTGAGATGGCGCTGCACTTGGCTAGCAATCGAAAAAAAGGGTCAAAAACGTTCAGTTAACTTGACGAGCTCTTGCTGAGGGAGCGATCGCGCGCGCACCCCGAAGCTAGTAGTTTGGCCCCGTTGGTTTTGTATGGGTTGTTTTTTTTTTCGGGGCTCCTCAAGAAGCCGCCATCCCGGCGCCGCCGAAATCGGTTTATTTTGAGGCAAACGCGGCAGGTGGCGGCAACAACGGTTAACCGGCAGTCAGGAGGCCCCTCCTTGTAAGGTCGCGCTTGGGCCGAAAGCGGTGGCCAACGCGCGGACCCCTGGGATTTCCAGAGGGCGTCGCGTGTAAATTTATTCCTTTTAACGGCGCACCGTGGTACGGTCCGGACGCCCCGGAGCGGGCAGCAAAAGGGAGAGAGTGCGACCGAGGCAGTGCACGCGGTTCGAACTTGGTGTTCGCCTTTCCAGTGCTTCTGCTGGCGTTTTGGGGTCTCTGTGCTGTAACCAAGCGGGAATGCGCAACGTCTTCATGAAATTCGCGCGGTGCTTGCGAGACAGCAACGTGAGCGCCGGCGTTCTATTGGCTTCTGCAGTTTGAACGAAATTCTCCTGATTGGCTCTGAGAAGTGCATTTCCTATTGGTTACAAAAAGGGTCCCCAGAATGCTGGGCGAGGGGATTTAAGGGCGAGTTTTTGGCGCGAACCGAAAAATTGGAGGGCAGGTCACTGGTGAGCGCCCGTGCAATAAAGTACATAGCGTCCCGGAGAAGTTGCCCAGTCTGTTACGCAACCTGATGGACTTCTGCTGCAACCTGACAGCCACTTTCCCGAATGCAGCCAGTCGAATTAGATGAGAAGCTGCGTTACACTCCCGCAACCAGCTCCACAACGAGAGCGTACGCGTGTACTACGAGGACATGACCCGCCTTTTTAAACGCGCGGATCCCAACATTACATAAGACAAGAAGCTTCGCCACATCATGCGGGGTGTCAAGCAAGAGCTTTTCACGGGACTCGTGCGCAGCTCACCTCGCACTGTGGCAGAGATTTTCACCGAAGCACCCACTATAGAGAGGAGGCTGGAAGAACAAGCCCGCCAATACAATCGCGACGTCAACTCCTGTGAGCGTGATATCATTTCTATGTCCGTCGGTAGCGACGCGACCTTTCTATGCGAGCTGATCCGGTCTGTCGTCAGAGAGGAACTCCAAGCCTTCCGGATGCCCTCCGATACGCCATCCTTCCCGCCACTGAGTGAAGTAGTCCAGGACGTGATGCGCCTTGCAGCACAACAGCACCAAATTTTTGAACTTACTCGCCGGGTTGATGCAGGTCCCATGTATGCGTCCGTCCTATGTCAGGCCTATGGGTACGAAGTCACTGCTGCGACTACAGCACTGCACCCGCCAAGCTCCCCTCGTGACCACGCGCCGCCAGCCCACCAGCGACCGCGAAAGAGTGATGTGTGGCGTGCCCCGCATCGTCGGTCCCTCTGATATTAGAGTATTAACGTAAGGCATTAAGGTCCCATCTCTATGTCGCGGCGGGTCACCTCTACAGGGCGGGCCCATACCGCCGCGTGGGCCTGCGTGGTTTCGCACCGGACGGTTCGTGCCCACAGAACGGGGAACGACCACATGAGTTAACCTCTCACCTTTCGTCGCGCCCGAAGCATATCACGTCAGGCCACAGGGCGGCTCGATACCCGTCGCCGATGCGCTACCGTGCTCCAAGCTCTTTTCAAGCCACAGGTTACTCCGGACGCCATTCTCTCAGCCCACGCCGGAAACACTAATTTCAGTGGCCTCTAAAGGCAAGGCCGCTGATGCCGATACTTGTGAAGATCCTCCTACGCCACGACCACTCGACGATGTTTCTCTGGGAGTGAGTGAGTAGCTACAGCATCCGACGTGATACCTCCGATTTGTGCGTTACAATTTATGTAGTCGACGTGACCGCTATGCTGGATACCGGTGCCAGTTATTCAGTCATGTGCCTTGTCCTTGCCCTAGAACTGAAGTATAGACGCGGTGGTCGGGGCCTAGTATTCGCAGGTGCACGGCTCGTGTCGATATTCGTGGTTTTGTGTAAGTCGGCGAATTTGTAGTCCTCCGCGACTCTTCAAGGGACATTATCCTCGGTCTCGACCTTCTGCGGACGAACGGCGCTATCATTGACCTGCACGAAGCACGGGCCACGTTCTCGACGAAACGAGCCGTGGCGCGCTGACACAGATTATTCACGCTTCAGTGCGCTGCGACTTGCTGACGACGACGTCATGGTGCCACCCCGGTCCAGTGTGCTAGTTCTCGTGAGGAATCATTTATTCCACGACTACGAGAGTATCGATGATAGCTGCCTACCTCTACTGCTCGAGAAGGGAGTAGCCGTCGCTCGAGGGCTCGTCCAACTAGAAGACGTTTGTGCTGGTGTGCTCCTTACAAAATTTGCCGGCGAGTTACAGCACCTCGCCAAGGGCACGGCTGTCGCCTTCCTGCATGACTTCACTGTGTTGCCTCAAGTGTGCACCCTGGAGACAAGCCCTCAAGACCAGGCCCCACCATGCCCTCCCCTTCTGTCCGTCAGAATCAATCCGGACTTGGCACCTGAGCAGAAGACTTTACTCTCGGCGCATGTCACCGACTTCGCGGGCTGCTTTGGCACGAGCTCAGGGACGGCCATACGCCTGTCGCGAAGCATTTCATCACCACCGACGAGGCGGCACCACCCGTATGCAAGCGCATACCGCATTTTTTCGACAGAACGCGAAGCCATGAAAATGCAAGTCGACGAAATGCTCGCCGATGATGTCATTCAAACGTCGACAAGCCCATGGGCGTCACCAGTGCTGCTCGTAAAAAAGAAAGACAACACCTTGAGATTTTGCGTCGATTATTGTCAACTGAACAACGCCACCATAAAGGAAGTTTACCCGCTCCCCTGGATTCATGATGCACTCGACAAACTGCGTGATGCCAGGTTCTTTTCTTTCTTAGATCTCAAAAGCAGCTACTGGCAGATAGAGGTTGACGTGCAAGACCACGAGAAAACTACTTTTGTGACACCTGATGATCTATACGAATTTAAGCTGCTCCCGTTTGGTCTAAGCTCAGCGCGGGCCACGTTCCAACGCATGAGGGACACTGTCTGATCTGGACTTAAGTGACAGACGTGCCTTGTATACCTGGACGATGTCGTCATTTTCTCGCCCACCTTCGAGCAATACTTGCAGCGGCTGCGCACAATGTTACGGGCGCTCCAATGTGCACAACATACGAAAAAGCATAAAAAATGCTATTTCAGATTTGATGAGCTTCGCTTCCTCGGGCATGTTGTCAGCGCGCGCGGTATTCTCCCAGATCGCGATAAGACGGCTGCCATCCCCAGTTTCCCGCGCTCAACTGACAAAAAGACCCTTGGACGGTTTTTGGGGCTGTGCTCTTACTATCGACGATTCGTCCAAGATTTGTCCAGAATAACTGAACTCTTAACAACGCTGACGAGAGGCGACACACCCTTCTTGTGGGGAAGCGACCAAGAGGATGATTTCGTGGAGCTCCACTGCCGCCTGCAACGTCCACCGATACTCGACCATTTTGATGACGCCGCAGCAACCGGAATACACACAGATGCCAACAACGTAGGCCTTTGGGCGGTACTGGTACATTGGCAGGACGGCGCCTAACGAGTCATCACTTTCGCGAGCCGTATACATTCGCGCTCTCAATGCAAATATTCAACGACTGAGAAAGATTATCTTGCGGTACTCTGGAATATCAGTAAGGTCGGCCCATACCTCTACGGAGGACCCTTTCGAGTTTTCAGTGACCACCACTCGTTATGCTGGGTGGCCAGCCTAAACGACCCCTCTGAGCGGTTGGCGAGGTGGAACCTCCGTTTGCAGGAGTATGACGTAACGGTCGCGTAAAAGTCGGGGCAAAACCACCATGATGCAGATTGCTTATCACGCACGCCAGTGGACCTGCATTCTCCGGAAATCACTGAAGACTTCCCTTTGCTTCGTGCTGTTAGTGCAACCGATATGGCGCAGCTTCAAAGGGCGGACCTAGAGTTAGCGCCGCTCATCGCGTACCTGGTAGGCTGCGATGGTCCCCGTGTTCCTCGTGTTTTCCTTCGTAGGCTGCAATCTTTCACTCTGCAAAACAGCGTCCTCTACAAGCGCATCTTTGAGAGCGACACCGTAACATATCTGCTCGTAGTCCCGTCACACATGTGACCGGATATCGTGAGCGCTGGTGACGACGAACCATCTGCCGGCCACCTGGGAATCGGTCGTACCTTAGCAAGGATTCTGCAGTGCTACTACCGGCCCAGATTACTTCCATCAGTGAGGGCATACGTTGAAACCGGTCGCGACAGCCAACGCCGTAAGTATCCACCATTCAAACCCACCGGATTTCTTCACCCCGTCGCGCCTCCGAAGACGCCTTTCGAACAAGTAGGAATGCACCTACTCGGCTCTTTTTCAAAGAAATCCACTAAAAAACTTTGGATTGCTGTCGCGACGTATTATTTGACGTGGTACGCTGAAAGAACGGCGATCGCAAATGCAACTGCCGTTGAAGTAGCCACGTTTTTTGTGCACAACAACGTGCTGCCTCATGTCGCCCGTGCGGTTATTATTATTGACCGTTGAGTTGCTTTCACGGCCCGCTTGACTCAGGCAGTCCTAGATCTGGCCCTCATCAGGCACAGGCGTACTACGGTGTACCACCCGTAGTCAAATGGCTTGGTGGAACGCCTTAACAGAACCCTGGCTGCACGCTCTTCATGTATGTGGATGTGGAACACAAAAAGTGGGACCAAATTCTCCCATACGTAACATTCGCTTACAATACGGCCCTGCAAGAGACAACGCGGCTCACGCCCGTCAGTTTGACTTCGTTCGGCCAGTTATTGCTTCTTTAGATATCATGTTACCCGTCGACCCTTAGTGTGATCGAGAGCCTGATCGTCACGTCGCCGCTTTCGTTCAGCAGGCTGCGGAAGCACATCAACTGGCCAGGCAGCGAATATACCGTCAACAGCACGTCGACGCTGACCTCTACAATCACGGACAGGGATTTGCTACGTTCGAGCCGGGCGATCATGTGTGCGTTTGGACACCAGTTCGCCGCCGTGGGTTGCCTGAAAAATTACTCCGCCGATACTTCGGTCCTTACCACGTTCTCCGCCGCATCAGCGATGCGACGTACGAAGTTTCAGCGGCTACCCCCGCCCGGTCATCACACAGCCCACGCGTCCGGATGTTGTGCACGTCCTTCGTATGAAGCCGTACCCCGGCCGTCTTTCTGTTCGTCCTTGAGGCTGAAGGCCGCCGGTACTATGTCGTGATACCTGTTCGGTCCTACTGTGAAAGCAGGCCGCATCGAGGCGATGCTGCAGAGGAGGGAGCATTGATACAGCTCAGAAGTGAAGGAAGTAGAAGTGCTTCGCCATCTTGCCGGCAGGTGCTCGGCAGCCTGGACCAGTTCTTCTGTGCCAGATTTTGTGGCGCGTAATATCCGTGGCAATATGATATGCATGCCGGGCAAACCGCAGCACCAATGGTGAGCTCCCTCATGCGGTGTCAAACCCGAAGTGGCAGACACGAGCCAGCAACCACTGACACCACTTATCGAAGTATAGTTCGGCGTCGCCAACGAATGGAACATCTGTACATTTGCTTATCACTATACTCAACCTGATTTGCTACTAATAAATCATCGTGATTTTTAGTCTCTTCTCTGGCCTCCCTCAATCTCCGGGCCTAACCGCGATTCTACGCGAAAGGTGTGCTTGAGACACGCGGACGCAGTCATTCCGCAGCACGCGGCCCTTCAAGGGCACTCTCATTACTATCTGAACTTTTCTCAGAGAGGTAATAAGAGCACGCACATTGAAAAACGATTTCTAACACTCGATAGCGTTGCAGGGTGACTTTTGTTTTGGACTACACTGGCAAGATATTAATGGGAAATTTGAACATAACGCTGCTCTAAGGCATCAAAAATGAAACACTACCCCGCAGTTTTACGTAAGCACGGCCGACATGCGGCCCCACATCCTATTTCATTGGTCAATTGGACAGTTGGAGCTCACCCCTTTTTTGATGTCTTGTTAGGCGCGTCCGCTTTACACGTTGGTATCAAACCCTAATTACCGAGTGGGGTTCTGATGCAACGCTTTTGGATATACCAATTATTTCTGCCAATATTTCTTTGGCTTGTGCGTGGTGTTAGCATCAAACAGAAAAACTTATCAGACTGAAAGTTTGGAACAATGTATTTTCTTAAATCTCTTTGCTACAAAATCCACAGAAAAAGTGGTCTTCGTAAGCAATTTTATAAACGAGCGAACGAGTAAATTCATTTTCTTCAGTGCTTTGCAATAACGCTCAAAAACTTTGTCTACGGCCATTGGTGGTCACTATGAGAATAGCATATTTTTTCTCTGTATTCTATGTAGCACAAAAATGCTTCGGTTCGGCCTCTCTTGAGTTAAGTTGTCAGCAGAATAGAAAGTGAAAATTTTGAATATTTATTTTGGTGACAAAATGATAAATTGTAAGATTTTTTTACATTGTGAGCTTGAACAAAGCAGGTTACTGTTGTAAAAAGAAAAGAAGCCTGAACACGTAAGTAAGCGAAACTGCGCAAGTTTTCGATACTTGCCTGCTGAAGTAGTTGGCGCCAGTGCTTCAAGAACAAGCAGATATATTAGAGCTAAATACCTGGTCCCCTTATATGGCATATTTATTTAACAAATAGCTCCCAACGCGCTGCAGACTTGTTCGACCTTCCTTAAATATGCGATCCTGCAGCTACCTGGGCGGGTCTCGTCCGATCCGACATCGTTGGTAAGACACAGTGTTTTGAGATACCGTTATTGAAGCGCTCTTCATGGGATTCCTTAAAATTGCCTCAAGTAAAGTGCACACACGCACATACGTGCACACATACAGTCTTTGTCAAAAATATACAGCCCAAGGGGTTTGCTTTTGAGCCCTGTAGCGCGACACCTCTTGCATGCACACGGCCCCTAACCTCACGAAGTTGGGAGGAATTTTAAGTCCACAACCCTTTCAAGCTTAGGACTGTAAATATGCTTAGGATCCCGGGAGCCCGCCTTGGAAGCAAATCCCTTGGGCTGTACATTTTTTACAGAGACTGCACCCACAAAGGCATACACACGCACCCACGGGCGATGCAGCTGCAGCGCCATTCTCAGGAGATAAAAATTGCTTATGGTTTAGCTCCGGTTAAACCTATTGCTTACGCGATAGCTGACCTGAAGTAGACGTGGCTTCGCTGGCGGCTTGTCGCTCTCGTTTCTCTGCGGTTCTTGGCGTCGTCTTGGCGAGCCGTTCCGCTCGTTGTTCCGGCGTCTCGGCCGCGCGCTTGGCATTCCTACCTTCTTGGGCTCGTTGTCGACTCGCCTTATACCACGCCAAAATACGGTATTCGTCGACGTGGCTTAATCCCCGCAGTCGCCGTTGATGTCAGTCGCAATATATACTCGTGTACTTTGCGCTTCTGCACCATCGAACATCGGAAGAAGGAGCGCTTCGCACGCTCTGTTTATAAAGTGACCGAGGAATGACGCGCATCTGTAGCCAAACTGCGCATGCGCAGTGCCCCTTTAGCCACATGTAGCGTTCCTGTAGCGCAGTGAGGCTGCAGAGCCTAGCGGAGGCGGCGGTGGCAGCGGCAGCGGCGCAACGGTGACGTCCAGCGCGGCGCATCTGTTGCTTGGCGCATGCACATTAACGGCTCAGGCTCGGTCCGCTGACCTTGGCTTTGCATGGCGTACTGAAGCTGTCCTTTAAAAAAAATTATGAAGGGCACTTAGGTTATTTAAGGTCAGTGAATGCGAAAACATTTGTATGTCATCGTGAGCTACTAGTAAAATATATTTGCTTACTAGTTGTTAACTAGTGCTAATGACTCAAAAGCCGTTCCAGTCAAAGGGCTCAGGGTGCAAGCGTTTAGGAAAGACCTCACGAAATACGCGTATATATAAGAGCGCCCCTTTAATTAAGACACACGTCACTTCTGGCGTTCACTTCTGGTTAAGCTGACGGCTTTCGGTTTCACCTCAGGTCTGATGACGTCACCTCTTGTCTCCGGAACCATGACTTCACACTGAATTTTTTCTGAACACTTTTGCGGTCAACGACGACAAAGCCGGATTTCGTTGCTAACGAACGATGTACGGCTGTCGCCTAAAAATGAAACCAGTGCTGGTAACTGTCCCGCACGACTCTCATATATCGAGGGAACGCTTGAAAACAAGCGCTGCGTTTCATAATTTCATACTTCAAAATGGAAGGAAACGAAACAATACAAGTCGGTCGAGCTACTAGCGTTTTTATCCCACTCGAAAACTTTAGAATCACATATGCCACATGAATTGGTGGGTTGCATCCCCGGTAGCCTGAAGTGGTTTCCATAAAATGTAAAAATGAAAAACAGGGACAACATGTGGCAAAGCGCCCAAAATGAACAGAGGAAACAGGTACAAGGGTATATAATCAAGTCATATATATTTCGCATTATTTGTCTTGTAACAGTTTATTTAAGCGAAATTTATTGCCCCAGGGCATCAATGATGGGTGAAGATGTAATGAATTATGTAGTAGAGATTAAATGAATGGAGAAAGGTTAGCTGATTTGATGAAGTCCAGTAGAGAACGATGGCACGGTTCCTGCATCCAGGCAATGTATGAAGCAGGGTTGTTTGGTGAAAGACCTGCTACCATCAGGGGCCGGGTCCTTGTAGGCTTGAGAGCTGGGCAGTCCCGCAGTTAGTGATGTATGTCGGCTTCAATGTCCTCGTGTTCACATATCAGACACCCTGGCCGAGGAAACAAATCTCGGTACTGAGGCCACTTCCGAGTGATGGCTGGTGCGAGGGCAACCCCGACCCGGCTCCTCCTAAGCGCAACCTCCTCTGCACGGGTAAGACCGCGAGGGAGGGTTACCGCACACGGAGGGATGAGAGCACGTGTGTGGCGCCGGAGGAGTTCCTTTCTTGATGAAAAGAGGGAAAATACTCCAAATGAAGGAGCCGAGGCGGTGATGAGTTTGTATTCGCAGGGCGGGTCGCTAAATCTGCCTGGCTTTGATAGGTCAGCAGATCCCGTGGGACCCACTCAATACGTACTGGCTGCGGGATGCGTGCCGCGAGCCGGTGGATGTCCTGACATATTGCTAGACAGTGGCTAACACGTCGTAGCAACCGGACAACTTGAAGGGCGTCAGTGTGGATGACAACGCGGGCCGCAGGGAGCATAGTTATGTCGTCCACGGAGCAGAGTGCTTCTTGAACTGCAACGAGCTCAGCACAAAAGGACGAAGGGCGTTCCGTAAGCTGAAACCAAGAGGTTTGATTCAAGGCAGGTCTGCACGGGCAGTAAATAGCTGTTGTTGCTTTGCAGTCGTGCATGCTTGAGTCTACGTAGACAACAATGGATTCATCAGGCAGGCAAGCATCTTGTTCCTCAAATTTCTGGCGAAGCAACGATGCCGAATTAGCAGATGTTTGCCGGCGATTATCAGTTGGCTTGTTGTCGCTGAGCTGTACAAACTTCCATGAGGGAAGAACTGGCCTGGGCGGCTGAAGAATGAAGTGTGACGTTGCATAAGTCCTCAATGCATGCATTGAGTGCGATAGACCGGCCTTAAGGCTGCGCGCTTCACGGCGCTGCTGCACCAGCTCATCAATGGTATTAAGCTGCGCATTCGCTTGTAAAGCTATGACTGGTGTGATGCATGGAAGGTACGTAATGGCCCTCATAGCATCTCGGTTCACTGCTTCAAGGCGATCCCATTGGGCTTTTTTAAGATGTTGAAAATGAGCTTGATAAACTATACGTGGTTGCAGAACTGCCCTCACCAATTGCCGTGCAACGAACAAGCTTGCGCCATCAGTTTTAGGAGCAATTCTTCTAATCAAAACCCAAAGTCTGAATAGCTTTCCTTTTTGCCTGAGAGAGCCAAGCTGTCACTGATCCTGATTGGTGAATCCTTAAGCAAATGATTTTTACACTCGGACTTTCCTGTAGTGTGGTTCCTGATAAAAAAAGATGGATTAGGCTTGCAGCAAGTTTACGGCGTCCTCAGCGGTTGGCGACTGAGTTGTATGTGGTTTTATGCACGGATAGCTCAAGTCTGATGGATGATGCGTAATTACAGGTAACAACCAAGGCAGATTGAAGGGCAGCCGCCTGAGTACGGAGATTTTGGTGAGTACTCCATACTGTGATGTCGTCAGTCGTCAGCGTACTGAAGAATTTTTATGTCACGGATGTCATGTAAACGCCAAGCCAGCGGGATGAAAGCAATATGCAATAACTTCGGCGACACTACTGATCCCTGGGGAACGCCGCAGAGAGGAACAAAAGATCCGACCGCTTTGCTGCTGAGGCGTATTGCAAATTTCCTGCCTTCCAAAAATTATTCGACAAAACTACGCACTCTCAGAGGGAGATGAAGCATGTCAATGGAGTTCAGAATGGCTGGATGACTGATGTTGTCATATGCCTTTTCAACGTCCATTTCTAAAACAGTACGCACAATGCGGCTTCGGGTAGATGACAAAACTGCAGATGCCAACACAGCCAACCCGTCCTCTTTACCAATATACAGACGAAAACCGATCTGTGCTGGGTGATAAAAACCGTGCTGCTCTAGCCACCAAGACAATCGTGTGGCTAGCATTTTCTCCGCCAGCTTGCACAGCGTAGGAGTTAAGAAGATAGGTCACAAGATGGCAAGGTCCGTCGGAGCCTTTCCTGGCTTCGGGATAGGAATCACGACAGCGGATTTCCAGCGCTCGGGCACTACGCCATCCAACCATACTTTGTTTATGGTGCCTAGTAGTTGAGGGAGTGCAGCGCTACTCAGGTTCTTGTACACCTCGTACTCGATATTGTCCGGCCGGGCGCTCTTTTCCGTTTCGCATTATCTATCGCAGTCAGCAACTCAGACATAGAAAACGGACACACAGTTCCATCAACGTCGACATCAGACGGCATTTGATATACATGCGCTGGGATGCCTGCCATATTTAAACTAGCGGCTGAAGAGGGCACAGCATCGGATTTTGTGAAAAACTTTCGCTTTGCTTCTTTGGCGAAATCTGGCGACAAGTTAACTGCGAAGCATGCGGTTGCTGCTGCGTCAGTCGAACGGTGACCGCGTTCGATTGTACGGAATGTTCGCCACAGAGGGGCATTCGAGGATTTTGCAGAAAATGGTTCGCACCACTCATGACACTGCCGTCGTGAGAGGTCGCGTTCATATTTGCGTGCCTTAGCTGTAAGATAAAAGGAGCGAAAACTGTCCCAGTTGATCACAGGGCATTTGTAGCGTAAAGGTCGTAAATGTGAGGTATGGAAGCCGATGATGATAGGTTAATGATTCCTTCCCCAGCAGTCTAGCTCCATGTGCCAGGAGGGAGCACCCAAACCCGAACACCCCGTCAAGTCTGGAGCATAGGAAGCACTGCAATTTTGACGCACTGGCCGTGTTGCTGTCCCAGGATGGTTGAGCAGTACAAATTGGGCATCCGTGAAGGCGTCCCCCACACGCCTGCCAGGAGGGCTCGAAGTGGAGTACCCCCGGTCCTGGTGAGGAGCGTTAAAGTCTCCTCCGACTAAAATCGGACACCCAGGATTCTTCTGACGGACACTTGCTGACCAGCCAAGATTAATACGGGAGGAAGCACCACCGGCTGGTCGAACATAAAACGAAACGACCACAACAGCTTCATTCTTAAATTTCGCAGCCACTGCCACTACCTCTTGATACGACGTGCATGAGTTTTCGAGAGCAAGGCGTACATGGGGAAAACGTGAGTCCACATACACCAAGCCTGGAATCGATGGCAAAGCGTTTGTTTCCTGTAGCAACATGGCCCATACCTGGAGCTTGTGAATTTGTAGTCGGATCATGAGCTCTCCCACCTTCGTGGAAATGCCTCTGCAGTTCCACTGCAGCGCACCAGCACGACTGGAACTTGCCATTTCTAGTTACTAGCCCAAGCGCTGTAGAATCATGGACGTAAGGTTGTACAACTGGTTGGCCATATACCGGAGCAAAGAAGTCGCAGAGTTGTCCAGTGGCATTGCGGTAATCTGGGAAGAGGCGGCAGGAAATGACAATGGTGGTCGGCAGGGAGGCGATGTTGCGCCATTGACAGATGTGGCGGATGATTCCGCTGCCCGTCTACGTCGAGCGAGCAGTTCACGGTGTTGCCGGAGCTTGGTGACCTCCGCTAAAAGTCGTGCGATTTGTTCGTCGACTGCGGCCATCTCGTCCTGCGGCAGTTCCGGCACTCTGCGTTGCTTTGTTGGCTGTTTTCGGAGGCGTTCTTTTCGCACAGTATCGTTAGAAGGCTGCTGAGCTGAAGGATCATGCGAGGTGTGCTCAGGGAGCTCCGGCCACTCGTCGTCATCCCACTGGAGAGCTGCGAACCGATTGGATGTCTGCAATGAAGTTATACTGTCATGTATTGGCCAATGCTTAGTCATTCGACGACGAGCCTTTTGTGTCGCCTTGTGTTTTGTCGGACAGCTTGGAGATGTTATCCCGTGGTCGTCGGATTTACAAAGGCGGCATCGATAAGCCACTTTCCCTTCCGATGTACTTTCACTGGCAGCAGTGAAGGGGCAAGATTTGCGCATATGCCCAGTTCGGAAGCAGTTCTAGCAGTATAACGCGCTCGGTTTATAGGTTTATTTGACCGAGGCCGTAAAATACATCCATAATAGTACAGAGGGGCTGGTAGTGTCAGAGGGCCTTGCAAGGTGACTATGCAAGAGCGCCACTTTCCCATGCGTCGTTCCTGGATGACACGGTGCGTGGGACAGTACAGCTCGCGCTGGAGTGCAGTTTGATCCTCAGTGATATCGACGCTGTAGACGACGCAGCGCTGCAAGTCGGAGCCTTCAACTAAATACACTTGTACTGGCACTGAGATTTCGCTTGTTAGTGAAATACTGGTGAGCATTTGCAGCCGTTCTACGGCAGTCAGAGTCGGAAGCCACACTGCAATAGTGTTGAATTTTGTCCTGGCTGTGAACCCCCGATAACCTTTGTTTCCGAGGCACGCGTCCAAGTTAGCTTGTAAAGTCTTGTTTGGTATATGCGTGAAGCTTTTGTTGGCCAGTGATTTAATGATCACTTTGTAAGAAGACGATCCAGTTGTAAGCTCCACCGAGTTCTCGACCATAAGACAAGTGCGTTTACCTTTGGAGCCATCGCTTGCCGAAGAAGGAATCGGTTGGCTGTCGTTTGAGGGACGCTTTTGAGTTGCACAAGGGCACTTTTGCACGGGTAGAGGTGATAAGTCCATTGAAATGCCTGGTTCATTATGCCCTGCGGTTTGAGGCCCATTCGGAAGTGTAGAGTTGATGGCCATTGGCCCAGGGGGAAGATCACTTACGAGAAGGCAGGAGGGCTGCATCTGCCGATGAACCGGGAGCACACAGCTGGACCTGGCACCGCGTATCAGGTGTCGACTGCGTGACAGGTGCTGCCACGAGAGACGCCGGCAGAGCCACCTCCGCCAGCGGGGCAGCGGAGGCACTAAGCCTAGCGTCAGTGTCCAGCTCAGCTGCGCTCATTCATGGCTCTCAGGAGGCCGCAGGCGGTGCGAGGACGGCGAGAATGCAGTTCCCTTAAAATAGGGCACGTATTTACGTGGATGGCGAGGTTTTTCTGAACAGCGATGTGCAGCCACTTTAGCAGGGACACACTTCTCTTGTAAGAGTTTTAGTGGCGGTATTTTTGCCGCGATATTTACTACGCTGTTACTTTCTTCAGCTTTGCATCGCCTGCTACATATATTGATGTGAAAAAAATTTTCATATGTACAATCCTAAGAAAGCTAAAACAAGCGGAAAGGGAGACAACGGTCAGGCTATGCGAAACTTGAAGAGTAAACAAAAAGCGGTCGTGGAGTTCAAGAAGAGATGGCACCGATAACTTTAATATGTGGCTTCGGCCGCTATGGATGGTTTACTGCAGCAGCATCTGCGGGCTGCAATGTATTCACAGTACGCGTGTCTAGATTTTGTTCGCAAACGCCTTCAGTACAGGCTTACTGCCAGTTATTGGTTCTATGTTTCCTATTGATATTTGCATTAGCACAGAGCCTCGTATGCAAGCCCCCCAGCGCAGTGCACCTCATGCCAAAGCTGGTTCAGAATTTGTTGTCTGCGTCCTTGAATATCACTACGGTTACAGTTATACGCGCTGCATATTAGAGAAATATATGACTGTAACGAATGTTTTGGCTGCTCTAAATGTTCAAAAGCTTACATGCACAACCACCGCTGCATTCAAATCACGCGGCTCTTGTGCGAGGACAGTTCTCAAAAAGAAGCTCCGCCCCCTGTGCAACCTTCGCGTAAAGCCAAAGCCACTAATGCTTATGACGCCACTGTAGCGTTCCGTCGCGTTACAAGCGAGATGTATTCAATTACAGAATACCTGTAAAGCGCATTCAGTGCACATTTTGCACAGTATAAGCTGCTTACGAAGCACCGTAAAGGAGGTAATAAAAATGCACCAAGAACATTGCTTCCTAACTTACTTGCAAAGATAATACTATCGGTGTAACGATAATCCAAAGAAAGAAGGCACCGGCAGAGTGATCACTTGAGTCGTACATTGTCGACCTTCTGCGAAGCACGTGAGGTGATGCCTAAGTGGCCATAAACCGATAGGGACCCTGATAACACAACGAAACTGTAGGCATACCGATGGATGAATTTTATGTCTTGACACCTTTAGTTTGTCGGTCTGAGGGCGCCGCCAGAGCTTGGAGAGACTCTTGGCATCCTGCATGATGTCCCTGTTCGGGACGTTTTTCTACTTAACCGCAATGCGCCAAGCTAATTGTTTTCACAACAGTTACATGCTGAGTACGCAAGCTTCCGAGAATGGTGCATTATTTACTTGGAGTATTAATTGGCGGGCTCATTCCATGATGTTAGAAATAAGCAGCGTTAAGTGCTAGGTTCAGCTTCAAAAGATTTTGGATCCGAAAGAACTCCATTACGCGAAGTGAGAGAAAGTGATCAATATTAAAGTGCGAACACAGGGTGTGATGCGACCTGTATTTGTAAGCGCTACTGGTTTTACACTTCGGTTGTACATTTGCGTTATTAAAATAGTAAATATAGCTGCTTAGTTGTTCAGACTGGTAAGCATAAGTCCATTATGCTGAAAAGTTGTCTGCTCGAAATTATGGTCTGGGCCATGGAGTTCTTCAAACGAGTTTGTTTTTATCTAGTATGGATGTTGCTATTTATATGTATGTAGTTCCTTGCAGCACTACGAAAGCTTCAATGAGGGCAGAGGGAATGTTATAACGTTATAGCGGGATTTAAAGTGCGCAAGAGCAAAATTATGCTTAAAGTGGAGCCTTAACGTATGCTCGCATTGCGCACGCTATTTCCCAGGTGTAGGGCGCGTGACTCTTTCGTGCCCTGAAATATCGTTTGCAACATGACGGCGCGCTTCGTAGGAGGGCTGCACGCTTGGGAGTGAGTTCGTCTCTGCTATTTGATTTTTCAGTACATTCGCTGGTCGCAAATGAAACATCAGCGCTTCGGTTAGTGTGAAATTACATACAGAAAAATCCCTGAGCAATAATCTCCTTCATTTCTTATTTCCAGCCAAGATCCCACCGCTCCTAGGCCTAAAACAAAATCTGGGTTTGTTGACAAAAATAGTTTCTGTTCTAAATACCGGATGACGCCAAAAGGCTGAATTTATCATTTCGCCTTTGTTTGCAAACTGAAAAATAGCGTAACGCTGCACGAAAAGATTTTTTCTGCCTTACGCCATCGAGCGTACATAGCTATTCTAATAACGCCTAATGTTCTTTCAGAGCTCCCTACGTAGGCAACCTCTATTTAAGCTCGTTTGCAACCATTTCTGCATACGCGCTGAGCAGACGACTGCAGAGGAGGCGGGGAAGAACACTTTTAACGCGCTCTAATGACTGGCTGAGAAAGACTGTGGCTTCGATAGTACTGAAAGGAACTTATGAGATGGAATTTTTTATTTCGGCACAAAAGTTATGCCCACAACTTAAAGGTAACAAGCAACTGCGTGTGATTGAAAACTCCTTAACTGCGTCTTGCATTTGTCTGCACAGCATTGGTCATGTAAGGGAGCCATGTTTTTTCGTGCGCCCATTCAGAGTTAAGTTTGTGACAGATCAGTCGTGAGCCGAATCCTAAATCTTGAGTTACAGTTATTCGCTTCAGCTTCTGGAGATTCGTCAAAGCCTTCCGCAGGTGGTAATACGCATCTTTGATCCTACTGATGCAAAAGCCTGCGGCCTGGTCCCAGCACTGGAGCTATCGGGGCCTAATGGGTGAAGAAAAGGTTAATGTCCGTGTTTAAACTATGCTCTCAAACCGAAGAAGAAAAAGGAAAGGTCCCAGTATTGCGCCCTCATTATTTCGTGGAGATATAAGTTCTTTTTTATGGCTCTCCTAATAACAAACCAAGTGACAGCATACTGCTCCTCTTTCATGCGCTTTCCTGCGCTTGTTCCACCTGGTAGGTTATTTTCGATACACCATAGGCACGTCACTGCTTGCGCCGGGCTAACATGTAGCGACGTTGCACGCCACCTAGTGCCAGACAACAAAACAGCAACATTAGAACGAATTAGGGCCGCTATTTTTTATATAATTTGTTGTGTTCTCATAGAACGCTATTTTCCCTCCTCATGTATAACTTCAAGTTTAAGCATTCATGGAAGTTTCTCGCAAAAGTTCAAGCGTTTGTGCTAAAAAATTGTTTGGGCCCATTGTTTCTCAGAAACAGTAGTTCCTAATGTGCTGTAGGCCTCCCTGCAAGCGTGAATTCGCGGCAGTTAGGCTGAGAAATTGAATTCAGCTCCTAAATTGTAGTGCGAACTGCCTCACTCGATGTTTTCAGCTGCCGGTTTGAAATACCGCATAAATCATAGTATTCCATAAAATATATTTGTATTCTCTCGGCGTGCCGCTCGACAGTAGAACAAGCAAAGTGACAAGCTTAAGCACACGTAACACTGCAGTTTTTTTTATTTGTTTCTTAGAACATGTCTAAGGGGGGGCCGAATCTAAAGGCGTAACAACGCCTGACGGGGCCTCGGCCCCCAAATACAAATTCATCACACAAAAAATGAATTACTACAGTTCGGCAAGCAGCATTGCATATTGTGAGCCAAACAAATTTTGGTTCATCAGAAAAGGAAAGTAAACAAACAAAATCACATGAAAAACACATATGCAAATGCACATTCACTGATTAGAACTTATGTTGTAAAAAATGAACATTTTTTAGAAAACAAAAAACAAAAACAAAACAAAAAAGCAGACAACAACGGAAGTGGCAAAGCTTTTGCGCCAGGAACGAAAAATAAGACAAAAAACATCTCATTTGACAAAAACGAACAAAGGAACGCACAGAATATATATTATTGCCTTGCGTTTCTTCTTGATAGAAAACTACACGCACACGAAATCACACACTGTCTTCACAAAGCAAAGAAAATACTGCCAGAAACGAAAACATTTTTGCATTCTTTTTTGAAAACAGCAAATCTTTTGTTGAGATCAACACTGATATTTGTTCTGTTCAACATCTTAATTGTTTGGAAGTTTAACGTTTGCCGCCCGTAGTTTGTTCTTATAGCTGGCAGCCTAAGTGTAGGATTTCGGATTGAATAGCGAGATGAATTACCTGGGGACGTAGGATAAAGTTTGTGTTTATGAATCCATAGTAGTAGTTTGAAATAGTATACCTGGTCGACCCGGAGCATAGCATATTTTATGAAAAGCCGTTGTGTGGGCAAGTTTCTGATGTTTCCGTGGAAGTTTTCGAACATTCTTAACATTCTTTTTTGCAGGACCAATAACCTGTTGTAATTAGATAATGTCGTTGTACCCCACGTTAAGATGCCATAACATAACCTGAAGTAGAATAAAGAGTGATACAATTTCATTTTTAGCCACGTCGGCAATAGATTCTGTATTCTACATATGCTACCCACAACTCGGGAGAGATCATTGGAGATTAAGGGTATAACATGTCCACGAAAGATCCTCAGAGAACCAAATTCTCAGAAATTTTTGTTCACTTACTTGGCTGAGCAGGGTGTTTTCAAACTTTGTATTCATTGCGTATGAGTCCTTTTTATTGATTGGCTTAAAAATGACATATTTAGTTTTACTAGTATTTAGTCCTAGCCGATTCATTCGCAACCATGTAGAGAGATTAGAAAGGCAAGTTTTGACTGCTTTCTCCAGGGATTCATTTGTCAGGGCCTTGACAAAAGCATTTGTATCGTCGGCATACATTATTAATTCGGGAGAACAGGGTATTCTTGTTATATCATTAATGTATACCAGGAATAGCAGTGGCCCTAAAATGGATCCCTGGGGAACGCCATGCAGTACTGTCATTCTGCTAGATAACATGCGGTTTACAGATACGCATTGAGACCGGCTCAAAAGATATGTTCTATTTAATCCCAGTGGAACACCTCTTACTACATATGCTTGTAATTTATTAAGTAGTATATCGTGCTGTACAATGTCAAATGCTTTCCTTATATCTAGAAACAGACCAAGTGTCAGGAACTTGTCTTCAATATTTTCAATGATTTTATCTTTGATATTTATGAGTGCCTGTTCTGGAGACTTATTCTTCTGAAACCCGTACTGAGCACTACTAATTATATGATGCTTTTGAAAGAAGCTGGAGAACCTGACATATATGGCACGTTCGAATATTTTTCAAAACACTGGTAGAACCGAAATAGGCCTATAGTTGTTACCGTCGGTTTCTCCGCCACCCTTATACACAGGAGTTACTTTAGCAATTTTTAGTTCCTCAGGAAATTCACCAGTCTGGAGCATCTTATTTATAATATCACACAATATCGGGCTAAGTATATTTGCAACATATTTCATGCAACATATTTAATACGTTAATATGTTTTCTGTGCCACACAGACTAGAGCTGTTAGCGCCAATCTCACATCTGTTTGTTGCGCATTACGGAGGCTGACAAGGAAAAGCTGCATCTGGATAATGCCAATTCTCTCAATCTTTAGTTTTGCGGCTTATTACGAAGAGCCCACCTCTGACGACTAGGGCTTTTCATGCACACTCTCTTGGGTGCGTGAGGCGTATTATTAACCAAAACTTGCTGACGCCTTCCACCGTTGCGTCGTAGGCTGCTGCGAGTGACAACATCGTAAGTCTCCGCCGCTCAAGCCCGCGGGTAACCTCCAACCTATGGCATCGCCTCAGACGCCATTTCACCAATTAAGTGTTCTAGGCCCGTTCCCTCTGTCATCAATCGGTAACAACTGGTTTATAGTCATGATCGACTGGTTAACAGGGCGTGCGGAAACCACCAAAACGGTGCGGTGGGGCACGTGATGAGACCGCGCAGATTTTATGCCGCATATCTTGCTCCAGTATGGCGCAAGATTACTTAAGATCAAAGGTTAAGGAACAGCGTTTACGGCACAGCTCGTGCACGACGCGTTCGATCTTAGTCACACGAGCAATTGTAAGAGCCCTGTAGATCACCCACAGACCAAAGGTCTCACAAAGAGACTTAACAGAAACATGGCCACCATTATCACTACCGGGGGTAAGAGTAACGTTAGTTACCGGACTCGACACTAGGAACGCATCTTCGGGTGGCGCACGCAGGCAGTGCGGCATCCTTGAGAACGTGGACGAATGTCAGTTATTTTTGTCCCCAATAGTAAGCAGACACGCAAGAAAAAAAACTGGGACGATATTCTCCCGTACGTCGCACACGCCTACAACACGGCAATCCAAAACACGACTCGATTTACGCCATATTGTGTGGTTTATAGACGGTATGATGAGACGATGTGAACGACATAGATTTCTCCGCCACTTATATCAACCCGCTCACGCCAGACGCCGAGTTTGTTTGCTCAGCGCGCCGAGGAAACAAGCCCATTTGCCCGCATTCACTTTGAAAGGCAGCAGGGAACGGATGCGCACCGCTTCAACCTCCGGCATCGATACTTCATATACAACCGGGTAGCCCAAGTTTGCGTATGGATCACCATACGCCGTCCAGGCTTCCTTGTAAACCTGATATGATATTACTTTGGAACGTAAAAAGTGTTGCGCTGTGTCATGGGAGTGATTTACGAAGTACTTCGAGACGGGATTGTGCAACCTGCACGTCGCCAAGCCCGCCCCGAGGTTGCGCACATTTTCTGTTTAAAGCCACATTTTACGCGTTAATACCCAGTGCTGCTATGCGTTCGCCTAGTTTTCGCTTTGGACACCTTGGGAATCCACTCCCCTCGTTCTAATTTTTCTTCCTTACCCGTTCTGTAGTTGCAATCACCGTTTTGTTTTCTCTCACCGTATCGCCCATTCTCTGTGCCCCCTCCCCCTGCTCACCAGACTTTCTTATTTTTAAAGAGGGTGAGTGAGTGATTGAGTGAGTGAGTGAGTGAGTGAGTGAGTGAGTGAGTGAGTGAGTGAGTGAGTGAGTGAGTGAGTGAGTGAGTGAGTGAGTGAGTGAGTGAGTGAGTGAGTGAGTGAGTGAGTGAGTGAAAGATTGTATTTTCCAGCAGAAGAAGACGACCTGATCCTACTCTCCGGCTCTCTCTCTCAGTCGAGACATGAGGGGGAGCAATTCTGCACGGAGTTCTCAGGGGGTGATTTAAAGTGAAAGCGATGAAGTATCTCGCTCACTCTACATGCTAGAACACTTGTTGTTGCAGAACTGCGTCCCTGCCTGCCGTGTCAATATAATCTATTTCACTGTTGCCGGAAAGGGAGGGCTTTTAGCCGGCTTCGTTCCTGAAATGCCATTTTCTATTAAAACAGCATGTATTTCAAAGTGTGTGAACGTCTGTTCCCATGCCTTGTGGCGCTTATCACTTGTCCGCATTAGGCGCGACTTGTGGTGTATTGTCGCTCAAGTGCTCAAAGACTACTCGAAGTATGTGTCTAAAAAGGCAGAGGCGAAAACAAACATCATGAAGTAGCACTTTTATGGAACATACAGCAATGCTGGCGCTCTTCAGTGGCCGTATGTCTATGTAATAAAACCTTCTCCCTGAAAGCAATGACCTTTGACCTACCGTACGCCTAGAGGAATAAGTGTTATATCCATGAACCGGGCACTACGGCTGCGGTTGCTGTTTGGGCATAGCAGTGACATATACTGGATGTTTCAGCGAACATTTTCAAAAATGTCCTAAATAGTGGGTGACACTACGGCTTTTGCAACTAAGTATTACCGTTGTTGGCGGACACCAGAAGAACGGTGAATAGTCTTAAGTGGTATGTTTATTAACTAACTTTTAATAATAAACTCTAAGTAGCAGTTATATACGCCTAGTAGCAATTAGAGATCTGTAGCCGGTCGTAAGTAACAGCCATATCAGTTTTAGAATTTTGAAAGCGCGGTTACACTTCCACTTTGGCTCCGCAAAATTTTTCTCGGCAAAAATTAGCTGCATCATGCGAACACACATCCGCTTTGGAAAATATGTAGGGAAACCAACCCCTCCAGTGCACGTAACTAGTGGAAAAAGCCTAAGTTTATCGAGCAACAGCGCCAAGGGTATTAGAGTTTTGGAAATTCTAAGAGCTGATATGACTATCTCTAAGTACCGGATACATCCCTCTAATTGCAACTGCGCACCTAACTCTGCTAGTTAAAATGTTCATTATTAAAATTAGTTTACCAGCCTACTACTTGGTAATACTATGCCACAAAAGCCGTCATATTACCCCATAAAGCCTATTTTTGAAAATTCTGGAAGTGCTCGGTGAAATATCCGGTATGCTTCGTCGGGCAATATTGCTGCGGTATATTTTACTTCATGAATTATTCTAATTCAACCTGTAAATCTTTCTACAAGTGGCATATGACTTAAGCTCTTTTGGTGCATCATCACGCATCCCACGGGACGTATATTTGGAAAATTGTTTTTTTACAATTGACCTCAGGAAACACTTAGGCGCGGAGATGTATTCAGCTGAAAGTCACTTGCAGCTGCAAACGCTGCTGCGCAGCGCACTTGAGCCTACGCTGCTTATTCAATGAATGAAAAAGTTTTCATTAGATTCAAGCAGAAGCGAGCATATTGGAATAATTTGGAAAGCATCCTTCTAGCCGCTGTCGGTACCGAAGCATTGCTCAGTTATCTACTTATCGTGCCTGTTTTGCCAGAGTACAGTGGAGCCAGTCAACAGCTTCGTAAGGTAGATGGGGTATTAAGCGACGCCACTCGATATCACGAGAGTTACCTGTAAAGCTTCAGTTTAAAGTAAGAGGCTTGCTGCAAAGATGTTCTTGTACTCATGTGGAAAGACATTCTGATAGAACCGGCTACAAACCGTCGCCACTGGAAGAGCAGTGACGAGTCGATATTGCAATTTTCTTAAGTCTTCACATTAAACGAATGTATAACATCACAAGTTTTCTTATGGCAATTGAGGGGCTCAAACACAGGTGGAAAATTCTTTCAGGTGCCGGGTCGGCAGTCGGCCCGAAAATGTGCGGATATCTGAAATAATGGTGGCGTCCACAAAATTATGCGCAGTGATGGCCGTCCAGTTCCGGAATATGCGCAGGTTGTGATAGAAGCAGGTCATGTTGGTGATTTCATTTTGCAGACTTGTGGGCAGATTTACCAAATTGCGCCCAGCTTAATGTGGTTGTCTGCAAATTCAGTGATATGAACAGGATACGAATAAAGCTAAGAACAGGTGGACTGGCTCTTAAGGCAGAAAGCTGCAATTCAATGAAAGGAGAATGGGAAATCGGATGAGAAAAGTTCCGCACCATCCCACTTATTGCACTGTTTCAGCTTTGCGAGTCTACTGAGGTTCGTATTCGTGTCAAATCTCTGGGTTAGAGCCAAGCCTTTTTTCGCCATGAGCACTGAGGGGGCAGTGATTTCGGCATTTGCAGGTTGCAGGGTAATAAAAGGTTAGCGTCATTAAGAGATATTTAAACTAGGCCTCAGACAAACTGGCAAGAAGAAATGAACTCCAGCACTAAATGATCAGCTAAAATTTCACTTGAGTGTCCGCAATGGGGCAAGCGTGTGTTTTTCGGAAAAGTCGTTTCGTAATATATTAAATGGCTGCACTTCAGAAGCATTCAGAAAACGGTGGCGTACGCTGCTTATTTCGAACACTTCTGTCCTGCCCTTATGGTAAGGTGTTTGTAATATACTAGCAGGGCAAACTCTAAATTTGCATTGTATGGCTTGTTCGCGCCGGCGCGCCTTTGTCATTCTATGTAACCCTACCTCGGATTATGTCAAGTGCACTTGATTTTCGGTTTGCTTGGCCCCTTCGAACAGGCATCGTGGCCTTAGGCGTGCACGTAACGGTGTACCGATGCCCTTAAATGCCATGTCTTCAATTTTCTTTGCTTTGCTGAGAGGGAATGAATCATTCATTTAATGGGATAACGAAACCTGTCATATTCCAGTGGTCATAAATCCAGCAATAAGCCTTTAACGTTCCATGTATTTACTTAGCGGATATATTTTGTTCATCTGCCCAGGACAGAAATTTGGTGAGGTTTAGTGTGTTAAATTCAGACACTACACTTTGTGATCTTCTAACTATAACGGATGCCGTGGAGACATTTTTCCCAGCCACAAAAATCACGCGGTCCTTGACGATAAAAGTACTTAAGTGCCTGTTCAAGATTATGGTTTCACACAAACTTGGGTGAAGTGCACTGCAGGGCACCACACAGAACACCACTTAGATTTAGTAGATAACAAGTCCCGTCAGATTCTCCTTCCAGAAGGAACATAAGACATTTATTGCACAATGATCGCGAAAAACGATCATACTAGTCGCAGTGGTGGGGTGTGTTTCTTCAAGTTTGCAGAGAGCTCGTCAGCTACGTCATCATTTCTAATCAATAAATGCGGAGTAAAACACTACACGACAGTGATAAACTTTGTAGCGCATTTATGAAGCACAAAGGTATTATTTGCATGTTTATTTCGTGCGAATACCTAAAGAAATTAGCCAGAGGTGTGTGCTGCCTGTTTTTTTTTTTAGACAACGACATTCCGATTTTACATACAGGCTTCATTCCTTCATTCATAGAGCTATCGGGGAAACGGCTTGTCGCGGCGTGGTGTCTAAAGTGGTAAACTTGATCCAAAGATTTAGAGCGGTACCCTACCAGTGATACACTCATACGCAACTGACCCACAATTGATGCGCGATAGTACCGGGGTGTTCAGTAAGTTTAGTAATCACAAAAGCGTATATTCAACGTGTTTCTTTTTTCAACGCGCTCCAGGTAAAGTTGTTTTGACAATTAGCTATAAAGTATGCGCGGATGTTTGTGATTAGAAGATGTACAGAGCCGAAAAATACCGGTCCCAACAGCAACACCGCTACGTACAAGCACACCTACACAAATATCCCTACCCCTGAACTCTTACTCTTTTTTCAATCTATATTATTTTGTTGCAGTTTTTCGCATCTTACGATGATTTCAATAGTCTCGGAATTTGTTTCCCTCAAGGAGCGAAAGAAGATTCAAATTACAGTAACTGCCACCGAAAACTATGTGTTGCATATTGTTTTCTGCGCGGCAGTTTCCAGTCCCCCATTCGAGCAATTGTTCTGTTAAGCTGAGGATGCCTTCATGTGGCAATAAATATTTTAATCACGAAATATAAATAACTTGCGATTAGGAGGTTCGCATTATTGGGCCATACACAAGGCAGAAAACGGAACAGGTCGCTCTTTTCTGGTGCTTGATTTGATGTGTGGTTGCCGTATATCTTTCGTTTATTTCTGTAGTTTATTTTTCAGTGAAGTTCATCCTTTTGTTTTACTTGAATACACCCCATGTATGCATCAAAGTTCTTGTCATAGCCCAGTTGGTTTAATGTGCCTTATGATCGGTTCACCCTGGAATCATTGGCCGTTACCTTCAGTTACATCCTTCGTCTATGTGTTAAGGTGCACAACTACGGATCATAGACAAAGATCTTATCCGTTACAAGGAAACGAAATTCCTCTAGAAACTGGCGTATTGCTTTCTCCTAACGTGAGCGTTCCTCAATAAGGCGGGGAAAAGCAAAGGGTGCTCCTCCTTGTCCCCGCGTACCTTTGACCTCTGCGAACACTTGGGCTCTCCAGAGAAAAGGGTTTTTACGGTCTACATGGGGTAACCGATGCAGTTACGTGTCCCTCACACGTTCCCATTGCAGCCAGTCGCCCGTCCAAGACAACCAGACCTTATCTTGGTACCCTATGAGAAAATTGTATCCAGATTTTCGGCTTTTGATAAGGCGCGCTACTGCGGAGACGTCTGCAGGTCAGCTGCTTTAAATAGCGAGTGCAAGCCGCTTACCCTGCATTGTGAGGTGTGTTAAGACGTATCATGCCAGTCCGGCGGACTGTGGTTCTAATATTTTCATTCTTGATATGGGCCTTGTCATCGTCGATCTCAGCAGTCAAGTGTCACGAAATGCTTTTTTAGCGAAGTTATGGGTGGAAATGCAGTCAACATTTCTTCTTATTGAAACTACCAATAGATATCGAACAGCGAAGCTATATTTGTGCTAGGAAACCAAACAAGCGGCTAATGGTGAAGGCTTGTTTGTACATTTTCAACCGAGTTGTATTGGTTGATGTTTTGCGTAATAGACTCCAGGTAATACAAGCAGAAGCAAATTAATAATGATACAAGTTTTCTTGGCTACATTCAAGTAATTGTAGTTGTATGTTATCAAAGCAAGAGGCCGTGCCTTTAAGAGCAAGAAATAGATATGACAAATTTAAGATTTCGCTAATATTCGATGTGCCTTGTCTTACTGAAGAGCACTCAATAAAATTTCTCGGCGTAACTTGTCCTCAGCACATGTTGTGAACTGAAAAAAGAGACTATAATTGCTCTGTGATCAATCGCTCTTTGGAACTAGCCATATATTTCTATGAGTCTTCCTGTAAGCGTAACACAGCATATATTGCGATGATTTTTTCATCTGTACATTGACACAGAAATCGTTGTGCGATATTATGCGATGTATAAAGAAAAAAAAACTAGCTCTAGAACATAAAGGGGCACTACGAGCTCTTTATTTCGGATACATTGTTGCAAATAATATAATAGGGTATTTCACTAAACAGAAAATACTACCCGTTAGGGAGCAGTTCAAAAAAGAGCGAATATTACGCACTAGCTTTTCCAAGCACAATGTCGGTTATACGTTTCCACATAAACAGACCACATAACAGAAACTCGAAGCCATTTTGCGTTTCAGAAACCATACTTGATATCTGTTCTTCGGAAGGCATACGTATAAGTGATAAATTACTCACAACTTTTGGCACAGCATAAAATGTGTGAAATCATAACACTCATGAAACCCCAAACTATTGATTGTGTCTTCCAGTCCTCACATACGATGGTGTTTCGTGTTGACCATATTGAGTACTGCATTTTAAAATCCATTTCTTATCGCTCCTCATGAACATTTGTAACAGGTAACGTGCTTTCAATGACTAGTTTAATATATTTCTTTTTCTTATAATATCCTAATATATTACAGTGCATTATGTCTCCTGAATTTACTCTCTTGAATAAAATACCATCAAACATGAGTTTACGCAACTCTAAATGGATACAAAAATAGTTCGATATATAAAAGTTTCAGTAGACACGCTTCCTCTTTACCATGAAGCAAGAATACATGGCACCCACGCCAATGTCGTGGCTCTGTGTCGCGGGCCGCCCGCCGACATGCCGGCAGCGGACCGCTCCGGTATGAGTTGATAGGCCTAAGCGGCTTCGTATCGAAACCGCAGCGACCGTAGCTTTACAGCTAGCCACTGCCTCCTGTGACAGGTGCAATACTGTATGCCATAAACTGTATAATCTGTCATTTAAATTAGGCAGAGATCCGCAAAGCCTTCGGCAGCAAAGCACTCTACGCGAAGGCCACCGCTACGTTTTAGTTAAGTTGGCTGCAGTCAATTAGTAAAAAAGATCGAAGACCAGTACCAAGCACCCCCCCCCCCCCCCCCCCGCTAACCTCGTCTCGTGGTTCACAGTATTAGAACTGCCAGCAGATCGCCAAAGCCGCGTGCGCATCTGTGGCGCAGCCATCCCGTCTCCGCGCTTGAAAATTTATGGGAGGGCGTTAAGACCGCACCACTTGCCGGGGCGCCGCGTGCTGTTTCACATCCGAACGACGGGTACAATTGGAATTCGATATACTGTGCGACATTCCTATAGTTTTACACACAATTTTCAAGGGGGTAGCCTGTACGGTAGAGACAGCTAATACTTTCAAATGCCCGCGTGCTCGACTGTGATGTTTATTTTGTTTTTCTTATTTTATAAATTGTCGGTAGATATATTGCTTTGTGTTACAAGCAGTTCTCACTCTTCAGAGCATGTATCCAAGTGTCTTGGTTTGAAACGAAGAGCAGTCCGTCGCCATGGGCGAAGCCACATTTAATTTGTTTTTCTTTGCGGTTCACAAAATACATAGAAGCTCTGAAAAAATATATTTCACACCTACTCTCTTAAAACGAAAGCTTATTTATCATTCTCAGAAAGGCAGCGCTGGCAGACGACGGACAAGGAAAAGAAGTGGGCACAAATTTCCTTGTCTGTCGTCCGCTAGCGCTGCCTTTTGCAAAATGATGAATGCTGTTAAGTTCGGAGAGCTCGAACCTGCGAGGAATTCGTAGAAGACCAACCTGAAGACAGATGAGTCAGCGGGAAGACATGCTCGTTCGCGGAAGCAATGGCGGAAGCAGCGGCGAAAATGGCGGCTCCAGGTAGCCGTGTCTGCCTCGGCTCGCTGGAGAGAGTGATGCCATTCATCGGTCACGCTAGGGTTAAATAAAAAGACAGCTGCGACTTCGACAGGGGTCCAGCGTTTCGGGCGGCAGGCGGGGAAGTGCCAGTTTGTACATCCACCTGTTGGCAGTCGGCTGAGCATTCCATATCCACGGGGTCGCCCACCTGGCAGCCGTGGTGACATCGTCACGACAAAGTTCGAGGAATGTCTTTTCCTCTTTACGTCGACCAAGCTGCGAGAGCATCACCACCGCGCCTGCCGTGCTGCATCCGCTCACTTGTTTGGACATCATTCTTCGAAACTTATTCCCCAGTCAGGAATCTGGGGAATACGAAAGGTAATTAGCAGGATGCTGGTTTGCTACTCACATACTCCTATCTCGACAGTAAATATGTAAAAATAAACCTAATGTGTAGTTTCTTAAAGGAGTCCGACACCGTCCTTCGGAGTCGAGATGTGCGGTGCTGAAGTAGTCAGAGAATTCAAGGGTCCCTCCGTCTCCAACACGTGACAGCGGTTTGGTTGAAGCCCCATCCCCAGCAGTGGGGACAGCGGTGGTATTTAAGCACCAGTCCCCAACACTGGTTGCCTGCAGTTGAGCTGAAGCCTTATTATCAAGACTGGTAGGCAGCCGTTTGGATGGACCGTGCGACATCGTGCTTTCTTAGGGGTAAGCGTTTCGGCTTTTGCAATAGGATTCGCCAGGTTGTCATTTTAGAGGGGTTAATAATAATACTAATTGGTTTTGGGGGGAAAGGAAATGGCGCAGTATCTGTCTCATATATCTTTGGACACCTGAACCGCGCCGTGAGGGAAGGGTAAAGGAGGGAGTGAAAGAAGAAAGGAAAAGAGAGGTGCCGTAGTGGAGGGCTCCGGAATAATTTCGACCACCTGGGGATCTTTAACGTGCACTGACATCGCACAGCACACGGGCGCCTTAGCGTTTTTCCTCCATAAAAACGCAGCCGCCGCGGTCTGGTTCGAACCCGGGAACTCCGGATCAGTAGTCGAGCGCCCTAACCACTGAGCCACCGCGGCGGGGCAGAGGGGTTATTCGTACGACAGTGTTTGAGACAGCTAAGCTAAATCGCAGAAAGCGGGGTCATAGACCTAATGAAATTGTCGAGGTCGGACTTCCTGTTGATATTCGAGGAGCTCTTGGTAGGAGTGCAGAGCAAAATAACAAAAACTGAACTATGCAAGACCATTCCTAAATACGTCGAGAACAATGATCAGCTTGTAGATGCGTGTAACTTGGTACAGGAGGCGGTACGGAAGGCTAAAGAGAAAGCCGACCATGAGGAAAAGCACGTAAAGAGAGCCGAGCAGGAGGAAAAAGCACGTAAGGATAAGGAGGAAGATGATCGGGAGTGGAAAAAAGCGAAGGAACCCTATAAGTGCCAAGCTGAGAAAGCAGAAATGGAACTAAAACAATTCTAGCTTTAACTTGGCATGTTACGAGGCGCAGTCCAGAATGGTGCAGGCGGAACTTTGAAAAAGGCACAGAGAGCGACAAAGCAGCGTTCCAAGAGCATGCACAACAAGAATGTAGTCTTAAACTATGTAAAATGCTGCATCTGGCAGGACGCAAGCGCATAATGGCAAAATTCTACCGGAGCATTGGCAAAGGAAACTTGGGGGGGGGGGGGGGGGGATGGAGACCCAACCGCGAGTATTCAATAGAGGAGAAAACATTTCAAAATTTTTTGACTATTTCGAAAGTATCTAGGAGAAGTCGACATTAGGCAAAAATACTTGGAGCCACATACTAGTATCCCTTTGCCACCTTAGGCTGTTTATGTCCTACGGCGCCTGTCTGCTGAGTATAGGATGATTAATGAACAGTAAAGACAGCTTTATTCCTTCACTTCAGAGTTACGATAAGGTGCTTAAGAGGCTGGATCTCTTTCAATGGTAGAGTGAGGGATCCAGTTAGGTGCGATGCGGCCTCTGTCCTGAGAAATCCCGCTAAGCATCAGACTGCAGCGGTGTGTGAAGATCTCAATGCTGCGAATGCGACACAGAGGGTAATCGGCACGGATGGAAACGAAACGCGAAAACTCTAGAGAGAGGTCTCGAAAAGGCTAGTGAGGCTGTTACGAAGACTGGTGAGCGCTTTGACATGAAACAGGAGTCAACGCAAACGTGCGACCGGCAAAGAGGTGAAGCCGGAAAAGGAAAACACCCTACCCGAGAGCATAAGGAAAAGGCACGTCAGACCGTGGCCGACTTGGATAAGCGCCAAGCTACGAAGAAGAAATTTGTTCGCTGGTTCAAAAGCACAGGTGTGAAAACGCAAAGGTACATAATCTGCAGGTTCCGAAGCTGAAATTCCGGGTAGCCTTGAAAAGAGTGCACAGTACAGAGGAGACCAGTGCCACCGCAGGGTGTATTACAAACATGAGCCGGGCGAGCTCGAAGGCAGGCAGGAAGATGCCCAAACGCAACAGTACAATCCTGAGAGGTATGAGTCGCATAACCCAGAGACAGTGAAACGTCCGCCTCTCGATTGCATGGAGTTAGTGCGCAGCTGCGACGCGAACCAGACTATTTTTCTACCCGCAGAGAAGTGTACCGCTAGAGTGTGTGGGAAACCTTAAGAGTTGGTTGTTGATCCCGAGGTGCACGCGGAAGGCTCGATCGCAGCAAAGAGAAGAGCGCGCCATGGCTGGAGCAGAAAAAAATGGAAGGTTCTTATCTTGAGTTCGCAGTGCTAGCTATCACTGCAGTAAAGATAGATAGGGTTGTTCCAAAGCCGAAAGAAAGGAGCCACATTGCGTCTCAGAGAGTTGATTCTGATCGTGCGACGCATGCGGATAAGAAAAAGAATAAACCTCTTAAAAATGCCAGGAAATTGTCCTTGAAGGAAGAAAGTGGCGGTAAGCCCACAAAAAGGCAACGACGAGCAAAACAACCGGGTCGTGTTGTTCTACGAAAAGTGCGCTCAGCACGAAAGCAAGTCGTCCTGCTAGAAACGGAGCATCCGCTTCTCGCAAAAGCAGAGTAAAAGTAGCAGCAAAGAACTCTGACGGCAGAAACGCTCAGACACGCGACTCCTGTGAAATGTGTGGGACGATCACCAGGCGGAAAAACGACATCGATAGCCATCATACTAATTTTTGTATTGCCAGGCTACGAGAAAAGGCAAGGGGAACTCGATTGTGTCGGGTGTGTCAGCAGAGGGGTCAGCCGGGAAACAGCACAGCTGGCTCAATGTGTGAAAGTAAAGCACACAATCGTCTTGCTGGCAGATCATTGTTGTGTAGCGTGGTTTGGCTCTACACGCGCTACCGAGAATTTCATATTGTCTGGGCAGGACGCAGAGACCGAGACAGGGGTCAGGGAGTAACTAGCGCGAGGGGAATCTTTATTCGTCGCGCCTCCACAGCTCGAGGGAGTCAGATGGACGCGACCCCGAAGGGCGCGGTTGAAAGGTTATTCTCGGAACACAAGAGAGAGAACTTGTGCTTATCGTTCTTTTTGTGAGCATTTTGAACTAGGTGAATGTATTGTTTGAACATGCGAGGACAAGTTACGGCTCAGTGGCAGTCAACATTTATACTTGGTCCTGGAAAGTAAAATGTTAAGGCCAAGACTTTAGGTCACTCTCGCAAGTGTCGTGAACTGTCAGTTTAATGTGATGTTTTGTGCAATTCATGTTAATTGACTATCCAATGTGCCTGCCGACTGCATTTGAGGTGCGGTTTTGCACAGCGCCTTTAACAGTAGTTAGCCGGTGGTTTTCAGGGGATAAATGGAAAGAGCCGCCAGAGAATAGTGTACGGGCGCGCGGTATGAACAACAGAACGCAGAAATATATCCGCTCGTTTCAATGTAGTTTCAGCTCCTAGATGGCACGCTTCTCGGTAATGTTTCTTCAGAAAGATCGTGTAAAGGGAAGGTGAGGAAAAAAATTCTGAACAGCGACTGATTCTTTTTAGTTGACAGAGGATATTGAGGCGGTCCTAGCTTTGAGTTTCTTTAGAAAGTTTTAGTTGTAGAACTGAAAGCTTAAGCTTTAGGGCACAAGTCCTTAGTCGTGCAAAGTGGCGGCTTGACTTCGCGGTTTTGAGTTTGCATGTAGCCTCGCTTTTTTAGCGTAAGCTACACTGGCCGAGGTTGAGCAGCTTCGCGTGGCTCCTGGAGAGCCGTGCTGCGCATGCGCGTGGAGAAGTGACGTGACACGGAGCATAGCTGGCACGCCGTAGCCGCCATCGCCGCAGCGCGTGCCTCGCCGGTCTGCGCATCCTCTGGAAACCGCACCACGTGACCAACCGCGTGACCAGCCACGGCGCCGCGCCGATAGTAGGTGCTCCGCACTACGTGGCCAACCACGTGGTAACAGACAGTTCGCGTTGCGAGAAAGGCACGCTATACCCACAGGCCATGAAGGCTCGTGAGTTCAAGGTTAATGAATGTAGACCTAGTGAATGCACTGTAGTCTTGGAATAGGGGAAGTCTCTTAGGAGCGTCGTTAAGACATGAACTGATGCGTACATGAGTAATCGTAAGTATGCTGATTAGTAATTAGGAGTAGGTGACGCGAACAGGACCCGAGAGTGATGTACTGTTTGACTCTTAATGGCGAAGATTAACTGTTCTCCAAGGATTTTTCTTCGTAGTTCGTGAAGCAATGCGAGGTGAAATATTGCGGCAACGCTTTGTATTGTTTCTTGTTTATGCTAAGATCATAAGAAACGTGCTATTAGGATGCTGACAAGCTAGCGAGACGCGACGAGACTTTGCCAGAATTACTGTAGCTGCGCTCAAGTGTGTCTACGTTGTTAGAGGTTATTTTAGGTGCTTTGCGCGAAATCAGAAAAGGGCAAAATGGATAGCATAATACGGCAGGCCTACAAAGCCGCCTTAGTACTCCCACTGAACCATAACAGTACTGGGGTTGTATTTACAAAGAAATGACAGACTCACTAAGCTAAAATGCATGGCACAAGTGAAGGCGCGATTAATCCGCCGCGTAGCTAATCCAAGAAAAGGGGTGAGGGAAGGAGATTTAGGCCGACTAATGCAGGCCTTCGCGCTAAGCAGAATACTTTATGCCACCCTCTATCTGAAATTTTGAAACTAAGAAGGACAAATTGTCTAGCATGATACGGCAGACCTACAAAGCCGCCTTAAGACTCACACTAAATGGCTCAACTTAAAGGCTTATGAGGTTAATAATACGCAACACTAACATTGAGCATAAAGAAGCCCATTTAATGGCTCGAACGGCGAGATTAGCGAATTTCAGAACTGGCAGGAAAACTGGATCTAACCAGGCTTGGAATTGACCTTCAACCTACGAACAAAGACAATAACTTAGAATTGCTCCGCGACTATAGGGCAGCCCTACTGATCAAATCACTTCCCAAAAACATACACCGCACACACCATGAAGCTAGACGAAAAGCACGAGCAAAAGCCTCGCATAATAAATACGGACTGTGCGCCGGCAAAATGTATGTAGCTGCGGCAGAATACAAACATACGAATGCCTTTACAATTATTGCTGTGAACGAGAACGGCGACCACATCGTCTCGCCAACAATCAAAGCCAAAACCTCTGAAATGACAGAAGAAGCGGTGATAGACCTCGCCTTAGCGCATACCCAAGACAGCACCATTCTCAGCGACTCCAAAATCGCTCTGAATAATTTAACAAGAGGGCGAATTTCGAACACCTCCCTTAAAATACTTAACGCCACAAAATTCTCACCATATTACTCCTGACTAATATGAGTCCCAGCCCACTCGAGAAATCCGGAGAACGAGGCAGCCCACAATAAAGCCCGAGGTTTCGGAGACTGGGTAGTGGACGAGTCTGGCCCCCTTGAATTTTACGGACTCCGTGATTACGTATCATGATTTAACAAATCATTTTCAAATAGAGAGGAGAACTTCCCCCCTCCGCACAAAAGCTTGTCTAAAGAACCAGAGGTTACGTGGCGTCGTCTACAGACGAGATCGATACGCACCCCATCACTCATAGCGCACATTTATCCTGATGAATACAACCCGAACTGTAAACACTGCGGCCAACGACTCAACTACGATCATATCCTATGCGATCGCAAAATACAGCCGCCTCCAGTGACCTAGTTACCGATGCTTCTATTGAGCGGTGGGAGAACGTGCTGGCTAGCTCGACCCCAGAACGGAAGCTCTGGCGGTGGAGCGAGCTGACAAAGTCGTCAAGGGGAATGTACTCTCGACCACTTAACGCGACCTCTTAGCACCAAGCTCTTTCCGATGAATAGAATTTTTTTCTCTCTGGAAACGAAACACATTTTTTTTTATGGCAAAGAAATACGAGACAGTATTTATGCATTCCTGCATTGGGACTGTCATGGCGCTGCGCGCATATTACATCGCTACGTTTTCCAAACCGAGTCCAATACGAATAGAGCAGCACATACCGAATCAGACTAAAATAGAATATTTTTAAAATATTCGCCAAGCGTAGGAAAATTCCGGCAAATTAAATGTTTCTACGAAAGCGCTATGTGTTATGCGCTACTCCTTTGGCGCTATAACTTATGTGGCTATAAATATAGCTGTAAACAACGGAACATTGATCTCCTCAAGGGAATATGCTAGAGGGAGTCAGAGTGCCCGTCATCTCCTACCTACAGTGGCGTAAATCCCGGGGGAGGGGGGGACAGTAAAGTCCTCCCCCCTCCCCCCGCCCTTCGCTCAAGGAGAGCGAGATACAGCATGCAAGCGTCCCCGCTGAGATCGGACCCGGGTATTCACGGTCGGAATCGAATGATACTAGCGGACGCGCAGCACTGAATCCGCGGGAACGAGGAGGCCTCTTGCATTTCACAGAAGGGCTCCACACAGTCAGATGTTCAACAAACAGTGCTGTCATAATTGCAATCTGCCAACAATCAAAGGTCACGCACTGACTACGCGTGATTGTGTGTAAATTCAAGCCTCTACTTTTCTGGCATCTAGTAAATCTGTCATTGAGAAGGAAATATTAGAGTACATCTTCGCGCTCTATAGTATGGGCCGCGCAAACCCTCGAAGCTTCTTTGTCTTCGTCTTAAAACATGGCACATACCCCTGTAGAAGCTTCTCAGAGTCTTTCTCTTCTTCAGAGGTGGTGAACGTTTTAGCAATTAATTACATTTACTAATATTGAAGTCAAAACTTTCATCCCTTTTCTGTTCATGAGGAAGAATCTTCTGGTGTTTTCTCGCGTGCTTTTCATTTTAATTACCTGAATACAGGTGAATAGTCACCCGATTTTTGGCCGATCCCCCAGTGTGGGTATGTACGATCTTTTGATTGGCTAACAACGACAATGCGCGATACAGGCACTGAGAGATGAGACTTTCGCCTTGGAGGCATGCATAAAGCTACTGCATATCAGCTGCCCATCTTTCATAAAAATTAAAAAAGCAAAAACACATATAGCAATGTCTACCGCCGTCACCTTCAGTTTGATTAGAAAATGGCAAATATTCTTTCCGCCATCTCGGGTATACGCCTGCTATGAGCAAAAAAAAGCAACATGGAGGTGTGATAATAGACCGAGAAAGCGATGCTGGTTGAATGTTGTAGAAATAGCACCGCAGCTGAAATGGAAAGCATAAATGGTGCAACGCTACCTTTAGATTTCAGGAAAGCAACAAAACATCACTTCATAGTCAATGCTAGAGGTCTGCAAAGGACAGTACGTAGACAGGGCCCGGCCCCACTCGCGGCTACATCGGTCCAGACTACGAACCCCACCACGGCCTGCTATCAGTTACTGATGATCGGCCCGACCCGGCTCTCCTTCAGTTGTGCCCGTGCAGGCCCGTTTGCATGTCAAGACGAAACTGCGCTCTTAAAAAAGAGAGAAATAGAACAAGCGCAAAGAGACATCTGAGTGCTAGCTTTAAAAGTTGCAGAAAGCAACAGGCGCAACGCGTGCCTATTCAAGCTGGTCACAAGCGAAACACAGTGGGCTTACAGAGCAATGTATGCCATCCTTTTCAGTGACCTTGTGAGGCTACACTTTAGGAGACAGATCTTTCAAAACAACGGCTTTAGCGCATTGTGTTGCTTAGTGTCCTAGCGCATGAGTGGAATGTTACGAAGTTAACTCACATGGCGAGAAGACTGGAGGCGCAATTCCGGCGCTTGTAGCTAGGAGATGTGGGGCGACGCAAGTATCTGGCGAGTTCATTGGCCCTATTTTATAAAGAGCCCGTTTTAAAATGGTCATTTCGGGTGCATCTGATTTTCAATCATCGGTCACTGAGATATTTAGTGTCACCTCCAATTTTCACCTCAGACACTGGGCAGGTCCGGTCGCCTGGTGTTGACTGAGCACTGAAATGAATCTTTCCAGTGGCCGCATATCGCATTCAATACCAGCCAATGGTTATTTCCGGCCGCATTCTACCCAATGGCTCGGTCGCTTTCCGCAGACGCTTAAAAAGCTGCGGGTATACTTGAGAGACCAGTGACACAGGACCGCACTGACGAGAAATGTGATTCTAATAAAGAATAAGCCCGAGGCCTTCGCCTTGGCGCCGCAATGTACCTCGAACGAGGATTTGTTTAGCAAAACTTGTAGATGGGGATAGGTGTGGCCTAGCCGTGCATTTGCTGCAATGTCTGGCTTTATCCACGCTGCAGGGCCTGTTTATGCATAGCCAGAAGCGCCGTTTCTCCCCCTGTTTCTGTCGCCTGTGCCGTCCTCGATGAATAAAACGGTCAAATACGAACAGGGGATAATTTAAGGGCTTTGCACACAATCTATCCAACCCTGCGTGCAGACGCCAGTTCGTATGCCCCCATGTGTTTGGTCGCCCGCTCCCGTGGGCGCCAAGGGACAACGCAGGACGGCGAGACGCTGACCTGAAGCCGAAAAACCGCTGCCTTTTGTTACGTGCGTCACTGAAACACCAGCAACGGCCGGCAACGTTCGAGAATACCGGAGCCTGGTTCGACTGCCGCAACACCACCTGGTTTGTAAACTATAGATGGTTATAGCGAGTTTGGAGCAGGTAGAGTGTTTCCTTGTTTTCCTTAGGTAAAATAAGAGAGCCTGTTATCATTGATGGTAGAACTTAATTTGTATGACAGGGTTTAGGGTTTTGGCAAGCAGTTCGCGGGTCACAGCACAGCCAGGCATGCAATGGCAATAAAAATGCACAAGTACAGGCAGAAACAGAAGAAAGCGTCCAGTGGAAGAGATTTGGTGGAGTTCGTTTAACTGAAGGAACAGGGTGGCAGCTTCAGAGTCGGTAACGAGTATACTGGTTGTGCTATATGTTCTGCGAAGGCCGAGGGGACGTGAGCAATCGACGGGCAAATTACCTAAGTTTCGAAGTGTTTTGTAATAGGGACACGCGTATCAGTCTGTGCTTTCATGGTGCTCGGGGAAAAGACAGTGAAAGACCCTTTGCCATAAAAAATCCCAGGGTCGTAAAAGGAGTGCCTGTAGCAAACAGTGTGGTACTGGCCGCTGAGAGTAGCAAAGGCTTGCTGTGCAGTCGTGTCTAGTGGTGCTCCCGGCGCATGAAGTGCCATTGTTCATGTTTCTATGAATGGGGTGAATATGGTGATTGGGCAGCGCAGACCTAGGTGATCGATCAAGTGGCATACATGGCGAAGCGATAACAGTTTTTAATGTGACACTTATTGCGAGTGCCTAATAAGTAGCGCTTCGTACGAGGACATTGAAAAGCGCGTACCAGACTAAGATATCATGTAAGACGAACCTCAGGGTTTTAGTGGCCCAAACTTTGATTAGTGTGGGTCCTGCCTTCCTTCATTTTGGCAGCGGCGAGTTATGGATGAGTGCCTCATTTCACGCTGCATCTATATTTTCGTCAGGTTTGTCCTCAGCCTCTTGCTCTCGCTCGGAATAACCCGGCACTACCGCCTCTAGAAGTCCATCGCCCGGCTGGTTTCAAGCATCTACCTTTTCTTGGGTGCCTAGGATTCAGCGACTGTACTGGGCCCGTGGTGTCAACAATGTGCCGCACGAATCGTCCCCGATAGTAAGGCACGCCCTCTTTTCGAGGCATTTTGGCAGAGGCAGCGGCGAGATACGAACAAGTACATCTTTTAAGGCTGCATCTATATTTTCCGCACGTATGTACTTTTCGTTGATTCACTGTTTTCCTACGCTCTCTTCTGTCTTGCTGCTCCTGCTACCAGGTTTCTATATTGCTTTGGTGGGCATGATTTGATGTAATGGCTGACGGGGAGTCGGAGACTTTCCTCGCTTGCAACGAAATAACATAAAATGCACAGGACTTGGTAAAGTGCAAGGAATGTAACTACACGTACCGCACAGCAGTTTGTTCTAGAATTTCCGAGCCGTTAGGAAACATCAGGGATGCTAGCGCTCGGAAAGCGTTTATTTGCCCTACGTGCAACGTACGGTTGTCACGTACTGGTTCAGTGAGTGCAGCCTCTGATCGGACCTTCGATGGCGCTTCGGCCTTTGCAGAACTAAGCCGGAAGCTCGAATGTTGATTGCCACTGAGAGACCAGGTCAATAACATTGAACAAAGTGTTCAGTTAATATCAGACCATTTTGACGATATCTTGAAGCGCGTTGATAGCCAAGGAAAAGAGATTGCCTAGCTCATAAAAAGGTTGGAGAAAGTTGCAGGTGCACGGCCGGACGACCAGTTGTCCGAGCTCAGCGCTGAGCTAAATGACTTGGAATTCAGAAGAAGGAAATGTACTTGGAGATAGATGGTGTTTATTTCACTGAACACGAGAACATGTTCAGCAAAGTCAACGAGATAACCAAATTGAGCCAGGTAAATGAAGACAGTGCCCGCGACCTGGAGAACCGCCACAGGCTTTCTGCGAAACGGCACCAGCCATTCTAGTTCGATTTGAGAGACAGGAAGACAAGGATGAAAGTCTGCGGCAGAAAGGTTCTCCGAAGGACAGCGCGGACAATATGGACCTTTGTAAGAATTTATCACGTAGAACAAGACACCTCCTGCAGGCTAAAAAAGAATTGGCCAAAGACAACCGTTACAAATTTGTTTGGCACGCCCATGGCAAAATCTTTGAGCTTAAAAGGAAGGCGACTCCGCGTGAGTCGTTACATCAATGCATGACTTGACAAAGCTTGTTTCCTATGCTGTTGGAGCTTTTTTCGAAACAGATTCCTTTTTACTTATGGCCTCCAACAGCTGCCTGCTGCCTCATAAAACGCGCAAATCACATTCAGTGGTTTAATGAATCAGTTTTAAAATGTTTTCATTCGAATGCATAGTCAATAAAGATAAGTGTGAGGAATTTAATATTATAACTGACAACTGTGATTTCAATCTGGGTGTAATTATGGTTTGAGAAACATGGCTCAGTGATGAAGGCTATTTTAGACTACCTGCTTTTGCAAGATTTTCTGTGAATCGGCGTACTCCCCGCGGTGGTGGTGGTTGTATTCTCGTTAACCATAAATCCAACTGTGACATACTGAATGTGCCGTGCTGTAGCTCTGATGATAAGGTTGTGTGAGTAGTAAACAAGTACACAGCTCTGTCCACGTTCTACAGACCACCGAAAGGTGATGTATCCTATTTTTTTTCTAATACCTTGAATTTCACCTTCAGTACATTACTGAACACAAATATGATGCTATCGTAAGTGGCGACTTCAGTATATATATGCTGTCTACTACACCTAACAGTGAGAACTTCGACATTTTTTTCAAATTTTTGGCTCCACTATGACTACTACGGTACCTACTCATGTCACTTTAACATTAGATACTTCAATAGACTTGATCATAACGAATACTGTATCTCCATCTTTATGTTCAGGTGTTACTTGTTATGATCTTAGGCATCACGCAGGTATATACTTGTTGTGTAGCAAAGTAATTCACAAGCGAACATGCTGTTCTTTGTATTATGCTCAACATAAAACACTGGCAATCCCCCAAAGGTATTGTGCAGATAGAGCATTAGTTCACTATAGCGGTTATATGCCGCGGAGCTACAGCAAACAAATCACAAATTCTATTTTCAGAAATCTTTTGTCGTGCGTACAAAAGACATATCATCTATAAAGCTAGAAAAACTTCCAGTAAAATATGTAAACCTTGAATATCACGAGAATTGTATCGCCGTATAAACGAAAAGATAACTTGTACCGATATTTTATTGATGAAAAAAATCCTGCTTGTCTGGAAGAGTTCAAAAGTTTAGAAATAAACTAAACAAAGGCATTCGCAACGCAAGAAATAGTTTTTTATAGGAGGTATTGTCATTCATGCAACCGTACGGTTCATCTCTGGAGAAACGTTTGCTCGCTAGATTAATTTTCTCCACACAATAAGGCGGTCAGCAGAATTATATATAAGGGCACTGGCTACACCGGTGATAGTCTTTGTAATGCGCTTAATGAATTTTTACATCTCAGAATGGCACTTCTACAGATATATTACCCTTTTCCACAAAGACACGTCTGTATACTTTTTCCCTGCAGCTTGTTTCCTTAAACGAGGTCATCTCTGCATTCGCTGAGACAGAAAACACTGCCTATTGTCACTCTGATGACATCAAGAAAGCACCTGTCAAACACGTAATCGACATTATTGATCCATTGGTTCAATACATCTATAATTTGTGCATTGAAACTGCCACTTTTTCGAAAGGTTTGCAAACTACAAAAGTCGTAGTTCTTCATAAAAAAGGAAATAAAACTTACCTCGCATATTACCTACCGATCAGTATCCTGCCAGTCTCTTCCAAGGGCCTTGAGAAGATGATACTTGCACATCTTGAGAGATATTTAAAAGCTCGAAACCTAATTACGAATTCTTTGTACGGATTCAGAAATAAAGGTCAACAGAATTCGCTTTCTTTCATCAAAAAGAAATAATATTAAACAGTTTCGAATAGAAGAATGTTGTAATCAGAATCTTCATAGATTTTACAAAAGCACTTCACCGTATAAATCACAATATATTCATTAATAAAGTAGAATCTCATCGAATAAGAGGGCAATTACTTCAGTAAATCATATGCTATGTGTCATGTCGCACACAATGTATCCAAATAGGTAACTTAAATCAACAGTTAGACAGATTCAGCCCGGAGTCCCACAAGGCACCATATTAGGGCCAGTCCTATTTAAAACCTATACAAATGATATCGTCGCTTTGGAACCTACCGTGCGCTTCATCATCTGTGCGGACGTTACGAGCATATTAATGTCTGACAACAGCTTCGATCTCACATATTTAGCGAAATGTGCTAAATGAGCTGGAATCATCGACTAATAGTAATTCATTAGCCGTTAATGTAGCGAAGTCAGAAATAGTAATTATGAGTACTATAACCACTGGAAACTATCAGTACTCGAAAACTGATGGTGCGAATAATTTATTGTTAATCTTACGAACATAAAGCCGGGAGTTTATTCACGGGACTCAGTATTTTAAACATGCTACATCTTTATAGTTACAGGCTGATTAAGTACTAAAGGTATGTGCAAAAAGCTGAACTAAACACAAATTTTCATTTAGCCTCGCTCCAACATTTCCAGACACAGTACCCACAACGTCACAAGCCTCGACGGATTTTACGAGAACCTGCAGCGCGAACTAATTGTGGCCCCCAAATGCTTACTTACCGACTCGCACTACTTTAAAATAGATCCACCGATTCAAATAATGATGTCCTTCGTTGTTCATTTTCGACCGTTTGAAGTTTCATCATTCAAAGCATTATCTCCAACAATCATTGCTCATGAGTAACGCTACCCCCGCTTGTGTATGTAGCATTGTAATGTGTAATTCGTTCTTGTAGTTTACTTTCTAGTTTTTTCTACATGTATGCAGATGATGTATGTGCAGAGTGGAAGTGCTTTTCGCTCTCGGTCACTGCTTCAAAAGTGGTGAGAACCCAGCTTAGCAACTTCGCTTGTTTTCTCACCACAACCGTCATTTCTGTGCGCTATTACAGGAATAAATATTGTTATTATTATTGAATATTATAACGCGATAGCCTTATGGAGCCCGTCTCGCAGAAAACCTGGCGTTGGTGTCGTTAACCATGCGAGAAAAATCGCCGAAAAATACAGAGAAGCAAACTATACTGTCAAAAAATTTGCGCCCTTAAAGCCATACCGCTAATGACTGCGCCTTTTCCATACCCTTAATTTTTGTTCTTTTTTTAAACGGTGCCCTCAGCAGTTTAGCACCCATCGTGCACCAATGCACCTTAAAGAAATGCATGGATGTAAGGATGTGTCCACTAATATGGGCGCAAGGATGCGTAGAGCGCACGGGTGCTTTTTGACTTTTTGAACAACTTTGTCGTAGTTCAGTCAAGCCTGCTTTTACGAGCTTTCGTTTAAATGACAGCAGCAGCTTTTACTGCGATTTGTGCCCCCATAATGTGCTAACTGAAATATTTTTCCTGAAATGTTAAGCACTACATACCCGAAAATGAGGGCTCGCTGAAACGACATAAATAAACTTGGAGGATGTATGCCCGTCATGACAAATAATTGTTGCGCGCAGCACTGGTGTCTTCTGTTCTGCACTCTTTCACCTCAGTGTCTTTGTATGATTCAATCCAGGGAAGCTTGTACCTGCTTAGGTTTCTTTTGACAAAGATAGGTAGCCTATGCTTGCGTCGTGTGACTGCGCAACCGAGTTTGCTGAAGGTTGACCTTTAGAAATATATGTATAATTTTTAATATTTCCAGAAAAATCACGCGATGAAAGTGACGAAGACAACACAAATGTGGCTCAAGAGCAAACAGGTTCAGACGCGTTGTGAAAGTCACATCCTGACACTCTAATTATAATAGTTGGGCACGCCTTAACTGTAGGGCAATTACACACGTCGCCGGGAGCTTTTCATAAGGAATGTTTCGCTTCTCTCCAAGAATGCACACAAAAAAAATTGACCAGTGTCTCTAAAACCAATCAAAACCTATGAACTCTAAATCAGTCGGATAAAGGGTGCAGCTGTAACGAATACATCTTTACTGAGCGGGTGTGACAAGCATACTTTGCACCATTTTGGGAGGGCGCAAGGTGCGTGTTATAGACAAGAAAATGCACCCTGAAGGGTGCAAAACTTATTTACAGTGTAGGTGGACCATGTAGGTTTCTGACGAGTCAATAAGAAGGTCACTTGACACTGTGGTGAAACCTGCCCATCAGACTCTGAGAAAACTGCCAACCATGCAGTTCAATTAAGGATAGGTAGCGAGAGGATGCTTGGGAAGAGCAACCGGGGTCACACAATTTCTACCGGTGGCAGCAGCTGCCATCGCAGGGAAGTTCCGCACCGCTTAAAAGCTGCATCACTGCACCAGAAGTGGTATGAGGATCCTCAGGGACGTGCGAATGTAAAAAAGATAAACAATTTTGCATACATGGAAATTAACCCACTGATGCTACCACATCATACCCTTAAGACGGTGATTTAGTTCCTCCTTCAGTTTTTTCTACGATGTAGGCCTACTGGTGGTAAACGTATCGGCATTTCACGTTCATGGTACGGGCAAGGTCAGTTTATAGAGGTCTCGAAGGCGGAGCTTGAATGCGGTATAGGACTAAGCGCCAGCGACATCAGTAAGGCTGTGGAACTGAAGCGCAAATTCAGTGTGCGGGGAAAAACAAACAACACAACAAAATTGGTTTCACATTTGTGGTCTAAAACTACTTGGAACATCATTTCATTTACTGGTTTTGAAACTCTTTTAGTTCTGTATATTTTGTTGGAAGGTGGAACGTTTTTTTAATAAAACATTCTGGTTCGCATTTCCACCAGTAGCAGGCAGGAGCTCTTATGCCATCCACCTTGACTGCTCTGGGGCTTACTTGCCGTTAGCAGCGGGCTACAGCCTACCTTGGCCGGCGTATCTCGCCGTCTTCTGACTTCGTTGGGTGCGGCAGCTCCTCTTTTACCACCGTTAATTTGATGTCGTTTGTTATTTAGTCCTCGTGCTACGTTCTCGCCGGCTACCTGTGCGCGTTGGTTGTTTGCCACGCAAGCCACATTTCCAGTCGTACGAATTCCTTGCTGCTGCCTTCAGAAAGACTGAGGGGCTCGAGACGAAGAGCGCAGAGCACGTGAAAAGCAGTTGCTCCATAGGAAGTTGTCAGAATGTGAACTCATCCGCTTGCATCACATTGAAACGGCAGGGTTTTACAGTTGTTTCGTTAATGTGGTATACCGTTGCCACTGAGGGCCTATACCAGGCAAAAAAGGTCGCTTAAAACGTCTGTGTGGGAGGTGCACGTCAGATGTCAGTTTGGGATGATCGGTTAGTTGTTTGTGTTAAGGAATATATTGCGTAGTGAGTTCTGTTAATTTGCTGGCACGTGCCGTAGGACTGATTTATCATGCGTTGTTTTCATTGTACTGAGTGAAATCTTGAATGCGAATAATTTGCGTCCGTTGTGAAAAAGCGCTGTGATCAACGTGCACCTCGCAGTGATTTGAAAAAAAAATACAGTTGCGTCACATCCCTGTGTGTGCCGGCGCAGTGGCTCAGTGATTACGATGTTCGACTGCTGAACCGAAAGACGCGGCTTCGATCCCGGCCGCGGCGGTCCCTTTTATATGGAGGAGAAATGCTCGAGGCCAGTGTACTGTGCGATTTCAGCGCATGTTAAGGAACCTCAGGCGCTCAAAATTTTCCGAAGGCCTTCATTATGACGTCTCTCATAGCCTGAATTGCTTTGGAACGTTAAGCCCGAAATAATCAGTAAGAAATCAAGCTTCATATCTTTAAATGCTCGAAAATACCTTCATATTAAAAGAACCTTGTAGTTCGATCTTTTGTAAATACGAAATGAATGCTTCCTTGAACGTCTGGGCTACTTGCATGTCACATAATACTAAAAACTGCGACTGAAGCGAGTTTCGTGCGCATTGGGTTTCGTTGCTGTTATGATGGCGTGATCCCGCCAACTTATCGTAGATCAGAGGCGAGAGCGCTGTGTGTTACACGTCAAGGTCTTTGCAAAATGCCCTTACTAAATTGTCGCGTGCCCAGATGCTATTTGCATATGTGTGTTTGGCACAGAGCAGACTTTAGTGAAATCCTGGAATTAGTTTATTGAAACCTTGTGCTTGTTTGAAATCAAGTGCTTGTTTTAATGTTTCCTGCGACTGCAAGCTCAGCATTAGTATTTGTTTTTTCTCCCCTGCTTTGACATGCTGTCTGATTCTGTAAGCGCTTCATTTTGTTTAAATTTGTCTGCGTAGCTTTTGTTTGTATTGAAGAAAAATGTCTGTCCTCCACGTGTTTAAAAGGCAGCCCTAGCTTCACCGCGAAAGCGCAGCGCAATTTAACGCATTCTTATGATATTTAATTGTGCACAGCAGGCCACTAGCTCAGTCTCTGCTCGCGGAAAGCTTAAATTTGTCTCGTGGATTAATTGAGCAACCTCTTGTGTCACTATTCCGAGTAATGTGTCTTGTGGTCTTGAACTAACAAATTATAACTTTGGTTAAAAGTTTGCACAATTGACTTTTTTATGTGAGCTTAACTCATTCGGCGCTTTTCTGTCAAAACCCGTTGCTCGCAAATCCGGACGCTCAAGAACGGCTCTCAAACAAAGAGCTGTAAGTATAAGTGCACCTCTCGGGTATCATGGCAAATAGTTGGGCCTGGTGGTTCGCTAACTTCTTGAACTTCAGCGCCAGACACGGGCCAACGAGGAAGGAAGAAGCCACAAAAAGCGCATACTACTAAAAATAGCGTCGATAGTCTGCACTCGTCGTGTCTTTTTCTTCTTCTTTGTCTTGTGTGTTCGTTGAACTCAAGACTTTCCAAGATTTTTTTACCGCCAAAAATCAAGTGGCTTTGAGGTCACGTTTTGTTTTTATAATTATGGCGTCATTACTTAGTTCACCGCACACATCAAGAAGGGCGCTGGCTCCTCAACATAATCCGCTATGCTTTGAACGTATGCACTTTTGTGCACGTAGCGCTACAACTCTACATCTACCTCGATACGTGTAGCATTCTTGCGCTGTTTTAGCACAATAAACATTGTTGCTCCTCGCACAAAGGCAGTTGCTTAACATTTTTGTGCCAGCCTATTCAGAACTGTGAAATAATGTGCCGTGGGTTGAGAGCAATAGATGAGTCTTTCGCTAATAGCTACTAAGAACACACCACTGAACAGTTTTTCTGAATAGCCCGCGTTTAATTTTCGTGAGACATACTGTCACCAGAAATATTTAGACATCTTATTACATATATTTATTTATGGGCCTGTTTTTGCAATTCAGTGCAATTAGTATATTTAATCGATTGAAAAATAGTATTCATCCCATTGCAGGCATTAAATAAAGGTGAATGGCTAAGAATTGAGCTTTTAAGCTTGGGTAATTGAAATGAACGGTATTACCTGCCAAACTCTATCATTTGAATGAAAGAAGCTTCTCGACAATTTTAAGCAACCTCCTACCCGTCTATTTCCTCCATTTCTTGAAATGCAGCATTGAAGGAGTAATTCTAACCGGTTGCGCTGCCGAACTGCTCTACTGGACAGGGCAGGACAAAAAAGTGGCTCCCCGCTATCGCCACTCTCACGATCAGGGTACCGTGATGTGTGCGTGCAGCTGGTATAGCGGTGCCCTCTGGAACCACCGACTGGTATAAAACTAACTGTAGTTCATCCCGGCTGAACGTAGTAAGCCGAGCAAAAGCCCTGTTAAGCAAGTGTTTTTCTAATCTAACGACTTTCCAATCGTAAAGATCATCAGTTTCCACTTGACGGCATGATACCTCGTCGAAGCACTAGTTCCGGAACGTTTCTCATCTAAGGATTTGTGTGAATGCAAGCACATGCCACACGCTTTTATATAGCGAACGGCTCGCCACACGATTTCCGGCTGTTGCGAAAGTGCCAACGGCTCCGTATACGCAGCAGTGGCGTGCTGTGAGTGACGTGATTTGGTAGCTGCGAGGCGAGCGAGCGCCGTCGGCTCAACGCGAGCAGCTGTGGCGAGGCGTGGCGAGTCACGTGGCATGTCGTCAGAGCCAAGACACCGCTAGAGGCCTTTAAGGGTAAAATAAATGATGATGATGATGATGATGATGATGATGGTTTAAAGGTCAAATTTTATAACGACATGACCTTCACATTTGTACGCGAGGAGTAGAGCTTTCGCTCTAAAAAATATCTCCCATCTACGAACGTCCAACCTTCCACCACTCTTCACTAGCCTCGCCCGCTCCAGGAGCACATGCAGCAGTGGACAAAAAAGAAACGCAGAAATCACGCCTCCACCCATCTACCCACCTTACCCAAGAGAGTAAGAACCCGTATTTCTAGCACGTGTTTGGCGCATGACATTATAAAATCACCAGTGCAATTTGGCGTCGTCTTCTTATTGAACTCTTTTTCTCTCTATTGCCGCAGCAGATATTATTGAATTTCGGCGACCGAGATTTACATGCATCAATCCAGCGTGCATCACATGTTACTCTGACTCATCACTGATCCTTACAGGTAGCCACAGGAACTAGTGCGATAGAGGCGAGGGCGAGCTTAAGCGTACGCACTGATGTGCACGTTCATTTCAGATTCTCCTGTGTTTAAACTTTTCACGACCGCAAAAGAATTTCTCGAATTTTTCTGAATAAGGAATTTTATACGGCATATTTTTCTATTAAAGCAATATACAGCATTCTAGCAGATAGCAAGGACAACACAGGCCCTGAATACCGGGTACAAGGACGAGATCTAACAATCTCTTTTCCTGCTTTTAAGACCTCTGCGGTATAAGTAGACTGAACAGAACACAATTGCTCAGTTCGTTATAGCGAGAAGAAAGCAACGGGTAACAAAGCAAATTCTAGTCGTTTTCAACACTTGTGTATATAAGCTGATGATCGATTAAGTGTGCACGGTTAGTTTCATGCGAGTATTTTTTGTCGTGAACGCAGTAAAAAGCAGAGTTCACAATTGTTCGCCGATTCCATGTGTTTATACAATAAAGCTTGTATATTACCCCGGTACAAATTGTTTCTTTTGTTTCGAGTCTGAATAGGCGCATTTCTACAAGTGGCTTTCAAATGGTTATCGAATAAGTTGAGTATTTTGCACAAAAGTTAGAGAAAACGTAACTCCAATTGAAAAGCTGGCAGAATCCAGCTGATTACCTTGTTCAGAGCGCTACTTTAAGGTGGTCTTTATGGGGGTCTTCGGCCCGTCCTGATTATTTAGATTGGACAATGCAGGCTCGGTGCGTCTATGGAAACCAGCTGATTAACCTTGTTCACAGCGTTGATATAAGGTGGTCTTATGGGGGTCTTTGGCCCGTCCTAATTATTTACAGATTGGGCAATGCAGGCTCGGTGCGTCTAGGTGTGGAATAAACGTAAACGCGTAGGCTAGATTTGGTGAATGTAATTGTTTAACAGAGGGCGTTCAGAATGCCCAATCACGGGTGACGTCGGCCTGAGTTTTTCCGCCGTAAATTTTAGGGTTGCCTTTGGGACAATTGCAAAACGTGAACAAAACCGTCGTGATGATGAGACCTGCACAATTATCGAGGTTAAGGCGCCATCAGCACCTGGTCACTAAGAAATTCTAAATGTCCAGGTGTCGTTTCCCGAAGCTCAGTTGCGACTGACCTGTCAAGAGGTGACATATACCTATCCTTTGGTATGGGCAGTATTAAAGTTTGTGCACTGGCGTGGCCGTGGGAACGTGAACAAAGGCCGATTATTTGGCGCGCCCGAGCGGTGTGTTGCGTAGTAGTACAGGTGTATGATGTGTATAGGCGTGACTGAGTTGGTACGGCAGCAACATAGGGCACGCACACTGAGCAGCGGGACAGCAATAGGGAGGCACAAGCACCGTGACGCTGCTAGCAGGATAATGCGCAGGGCATCATTGTATGTTATGAAGTTTGGGTCGGGGTGGTAGGAGGGCGGTGGTTGAATATTTCGATACATGTCATCGCTTACGACATAAGGGGCCGCCTCAACAACATTTCTCGGACGACGGAGTGGAGGTCCACACGCATCAAACACATGTTGAATAATTTGTTAGCGGCGACTAACATTGTCAGCTGGTGTCGTGTCGACGTGATATGACTGTGCGCTGAAGGCGTCTTGACAATGTCGCCATTAGAATAGGGATAAGAATTACATCAAAACAAATTAGCATCGCTCGTAGTTGGCAACTTTACTATCGAGTAAGGTAAAGAAAAGGAAACTCGAATGGTATTTGATTATCTAGGAGTCATCGAAGATGATTAGATAGACAGGCTTCGATGATTCAGAACATCAGCTGTTCATAACAAAAGTTACAATTCAGTTCTCAGCACACATTTTAAAAAAGATATTCCTTTGCAAACTAATTCAGCATTGCTTCTACACAGTCGAATGTTTAAAGTTATGTCATTTAAAATCGCACACTTCTGCGCTTATTCATGTCCTGATTCCGCACGGTTTTTCTAAGCAGTGTATGGTCATCCAAGTTGACAGTCTTTGATGCCACAAAAGGCATAGCAATTGTTACTCTTTATAACTGCTCTTTAGACGTAAGTAGAAGGATAAAAAGGCAGCCCCCAGCCCGCGACCACCCCATGTCGCGTGCAGTGCTCTACCAACTGGGGTATGGTTGAGGGCGTCTCGCGTCTTACTTTGGAATGATTTTATGTTAATTGGAGCGCTACCTTGAGAGCGTTCACTACTGCCTCACCCAAACATAGCGCTGGGCGTGAAACGTCCTCTTGTACCGAAAGCGTTACTTGGAATCTGATCGAAAGTGGTCATGGGCAACTGCGTGAGAAGCCTGTTACGCCACCTTTTACAAAAATGGTACCAGAATTGAGTTCCTCGCTAGGCGTACTTGTTGTATAAAAGCACATTTCCTACCAGCTTCTATGGTTGGGTACGGGGCTGGTGCACGCTCATTTGTTGAGGCTGTAGAAGACGAGGCAGCCGCCGCTGAGTTGGTAGAGTACCGTAGGCACATACGGAGTAATGAGTTCGGATCGGAATAGCTGCACATGGTTGTCTTTTCTTACATTTCCTTCAAATTACCTCACGACTAACAAGATAACCCAAGTCCTTCCTAGTCCACGAAAGCAGAAATTAAAGGATATCAGAGGTTTTTTGTGCTTTTCATGGCATTAAAAATGTGTACTTCTTGTAAATATTGCTTACTGATTACCCAAATTGCCCTATCAATGTCTGCAAATAGACTGATGCAGTGTCTTTCTTGGAAATATGGAGCATATGCACATATATGAGGAGATATGAATATAAGGCAATAAATTATATTTGAATAGATTACGCGTTGGTTGGTATTCTGTGGTGGTTTCTTTTGATCACGCAGGAATAACTTTCCGCACTTTACTCAATGGAAACATAGTGATGTCCACGTAGAGCGGGTTTTGGCAAGCAAATTCCACAAGAAATAGTATCGCTCACTGTGAAGCTATGGCAGCATAGAACGAAAAAAAATGGTGGTTGCCAACAACAGCGCCTGGCCCGTAAGTGGCTGCTGTACTGCACCAGACAATACAACAATGATGGCAAGCAACCGCTAATAGTTTTGCTCCATCAAAGATGTCATAGGCATGAAACGTCTTGTAATTTTTATTTCGTCGTGATAGTAGCTAAGAAGAGAAGGTTCAACGACCTACTGCGTTCTTGTAACGGGGGAACAGCGTGCAACGGAATATTAGTGGGGATTATAGGTTCGGAGGGGGTATGTATTTGGGTGCGGAATCATTGTACAATTGAATGGTGTGCTACTATCGTGCTGCTGCTTCTTACTTCTGAAACGCTAAAAAATGGCCGCGTTGTCCTTAACCGAGAAGTTTTGATGAGTGCCCTGTGACGTGCCTCGTGGACGGATTATGTTTCGAACCACTTGTAGACGCGCTCGATTGCGACCAGGACATATCAGTTTCCATCAAGAGTTTGTAGAAACGGGGCCAAAAGTCACAGATATACGTTTTACAAAGGCGTACGAGGTGACGGAAAGGTAACTGGGGGCACCTTTCGTGCTCGCCTCACCACCTTGCTGTAGTGACACGACTTGCAATATGAAACTTGATCGTTGGCGTCTGTTAGCATGCTGGGCCCCCAAAACCTCTGAGACGCATGCGTAGGATTAACTCCGGCCAAGGCTACCTGTCATGAGAGCATCGTACAAGCAGCTAAAGATTTGTGGCCGCGGCTGCTTCGGCACCGCAGCCAACCACGTCGGAGGTTACCCACGATACCTGTTGCCTTGAGCAGCAGGATGCCTTTCTCCACCCGGTAGCATCGCCGTAGTGTGCACTAGCGTTTCATACAATCTGCGCTGAGAGATCAGATAATGGAAGCAAGCTCAGAGCCCTTGGGCTTGTGCAGTCAAGTCTCCCAAAGATGTCACTCAAAAGATGGCGGGAAAGAAAATCTGCGCCCTGATGTGCCGACAGCGCCGATAATGATATGAATATATCCTTGGAGCTAGACGTAACAACGCGCAATCTTTGCATTTCAATGTTAGAATTGTATCCAAGCTAGAGCGCTGTTTTCCATAGCGATGGTAAAATGGCGGTCATATAAGTATGGACGAAACTTCTCTACCACCCAGATAACCGCGTGGTATTTGAGCTCTGAAGAGAACCGGTGGTGCTCAACGTCCAGGACTTGCTGATTACCAGATTAGTCATCCTGCAGAAGGAACGTTCCGAGGCCTCTGGGCAAGCGTCGGTATGCAGAATAGTTAGTGGCTGCCTGTTACTAATGGTCCAAAGCATCTGTCTCAAGGAGAACGCCTAAGTTGTCGAGGAGGGCTCTCTGTTATTCTGTCCATTTCCACACGGCGCTCACCTTGTAGCGCTCTCAAAGCAGGCTTCACTTCGCGAAGTCCTCGATACGCAGTTAGAAAGGAGAGGTAAAACCAGAAAAACCAAGAAACCATTCAGTTTCTTTATTGCTTTGGGGGCCTAGCAAACCAACAGGGGCCATATTTTCTCAGGGTCTGTTGAATGAAGTGATGGATGACGACATCACCAAAAAGCTTAACTCCCTCGAATTCGAAGACTCTTTTTGACTCGCAGGGAGGAAGCTGGCAGCTGAAACAGCTTTGATGACGAGGTTAAGATGCCGTTTGTGTTCTTCGAAAGTGGACAATTAAATAACGACGTGTCATCAAGGTACCCCAGGGCCACAGTCAATTAATGAGCCCAACTCTCGGCATATGAGATGCTGGAAGGTGGCCGGCGCGTTGTAGAGGCGAGATGGTGCGCGGGGGAAATGGTAAGGCTCGTATATGGTTGCGAAAGACGTATTTCTGTTTCATCGGAGTGAAAAGGCATCTACCTGTAGTCCGAGATAAGGTGTAACCTTGAAAAGTGCCTCGAGCCTGCGATGTGATCCAGCGCGTAGTCGAGGCTAAGAAGCTGATTCATTTCGAGGCAATTAATGGTGCTGAGCTACCGGTATTTAACGCAGAACTGAATTTTTTCATCCTTAATCCGTATGAGAACGACCTGAGACGGCCAGGTAATATAGTAAAGAGAAATGATTTTCTGTCCAAGCGGTTCAGAGATGTCTTCTGCGCGGGTGCCACATGACGAGGTTGTTAACGAGTACGTCTATGGCTCTGAGTATTATTCCGGTGATAAGCTCAGCACATGAATCCAAATCAAAGGGCAAGACAGTTGCGGTCTTATTGAATCTGGGCTTTTATAGAGTTGCCTGATTTCTTAGTCACGCTCGGTCCAAATCTAAAAGACTCCAAAGAGAGAATTTCAGTTTCGAGCATTCTGTAACCCACATCTGCATGAATAAATGGCCCAAATTTCAGGCAACCTCTTCAGTGAGGAAGATTCGCGAGCCGGGATGAAACACTTGTGCGGGTCGAAAAGCACGTTCGCAGAGATGGGGCCCCCTAGAGCCAGGTCGGAAGCATTCGTTACGGTGAACATGTCGAGCTGCTGGACTGATCGCTGCCTTGAGATAAGGTTGCGCTGAAAGACAGAGGCGTAAGCTAACGCTGACACCACAGACTTACACGTTACTGCCAATTTCGTGATGACATTTGGCCAAGCCACGTATCACAGGGTTGTAGATGCAAACATGGTTTCGGTGTTCTAAATCGACAGCGACACCTGCTTGCTTGCACCAACCGCACCCAAGGGCAATGAACTTAATTGAACTTTTCAACAGAAGAAACTCGGCCGAGGGTGCCTTCTGCCGAGAGCACACACTTCGACTATAAGGCATACAGCTTGCTCAACTATGGAGCGTTAAACTGTAAGAGCCCTGTTACGGGAGGCGGTAGAAGCAGGTGAGGTGCGTTTGCGACAAGCCATTGTGGCCTCAATCTTTCACTGCTACTCCCGTTTTGAAAAAGACCTTGCATGTACGGTCAAGCAGAGCAACGTTTCTGCACACGTTAGACACGTCGGGTACGTGTAAAAGCGCCTAGAGCGGCTCACGTCACCAGGGCGCAAGCGCGAGGACTGGCATTGGGACACCTTGTGACAACATGTGGGAACATCCGAGCCAATGTACTTGTTGGAGCTAAGGCCAGGAAGAACCAGCTCCGACAGCGTTGACGTTGTTGTTGTTGTTGTTCTTGCCTTGGTGACATGGCACATAACCACGACAGAGAATTGGCCAGGATTAAGGGGAGATACCCCACAGAATAGAGTAAAGAGGTGTCAAGCTAGTGATTCTGCCTTGGGTGAAATTTGAGAGTAATTTAAAAGAAAAGGAAAGAACAAAATATCGGGAGAGAATATCTGGGAATAATATAATTAAATTCGAACTGCTTATTTGCGCTGCTCGCGCTGCGGTGGCCTAGCCCAACCTCCTCTTTATTGTCCGGCGCCGCGTGAATGGCCTGCGAGGTGACCGCGGCGCGAGGAGCGCTTCATAATCTTTGTCAGCTGCTAAGGAAAAGGGACCAGCGAAATCTCTAAGGTGGTGCCACCATTATCTGCAGCGAAATCATGTTACAGCTGTTCAGACGCCGCAAGTTTTGAATGACTCTACCGCTCGTTTATTTTCGTACTGACGACAATGGAAGGCATGCGGCGCCGTATGAGGAAATTTGGTATCCCTCAGGAGGAATCTGTGTCCTGAAGACGACGGAGACCGATGCGTGCGCGTGGACTCCAGGGCCTGTAACCTTCTACATCGAGTGTCACGACGACGCTTACTGAGAAGGCCCCAAGTGAACCAGTCGCTACGGCTTCGGCGTCTCTGGTGCGTCGCTAAACGCCTCTGCGTACATCAGGGTCACGCTGTCCGGCGCCGTGAGCACGGCAGAGGCTAAAGAGTCAGCCGCTAAATGGTTATAGCATAGTTCTCGAAACGGCTCCCTAGGCTAGTGGCGGAGAGTTCGCTGGCGCCGATGCTGGATTCGGAATGGGGGGAGGCTTGACGTACTGCAAACTTCGCTGAGGAGGCCCAGCAGCCCCGTGTAATTCCCAGGCGCTCCGGTATCGCGTTCTGGAGGCCTTCTGTAGCTCCACCTCGCAGCTTAGAGATCAGCACCTGAGCCGTAACTTAGTTGCTCCAGCCATGTACCATCGTGCTCTACTTAAGCTGACTCCGGTACGTTTACCAAGACACGGTGCCGTCGAATGTGAGGTGTACTGGGCCCAGAGGACACGCCAGAGAGGTTGCGCCTATGCTGGGAACGCGTTTCATCATCTTTTTGCATCTGGCGCTGGTCCGTCCGCGGTCGATGTAGTATTGGGTTCAAAAGAGAGAGAAACAGCCAATAAGACAAGGATGTGACACGACGACGAAGGCGTTGATGGAAGGGGAGTAGTGGCTCGATGTAGAATATATTCCAAGCGGGCATGCTGTCGTGCTAGTCACTGGATGAATTTTAAGGAAGAGAAAGGGTTCAGAAGACATTGACGCCACGCAGCTACAAAAGCGCTGTTTCCCTTTGTAAACCTTTATAAACGCCGCCGCTTTATGAAGCAATATATCAAGGACGAATATTCCTATTGAGAATTCATGCATGCTTTTTAACAGTGCAATGAAAAAAGTGCAGTGACATTTACAATGACCAGATATGTTTCTTTCAATGTTTCATATCTGAAGATTGGCGTTTGCGATGAGCAAACGTTAATGTCGTCTGAAATAGTTTAGATAATCTCCACAGACCGAATTACTTCTTCCTGCTACCTCAAAATAATCTTAAAAATGTCTTCTGTGTCTTCACAAATTATAGCGAGACACTTCATTGAGAAAAATCAGTATGCTTTAATGATGTGTTCTTTCACCGTGCCAGTTGCATGGAGTTAGGAAATAATAATAATAATAATAATTGGTTTTGGGGGGAAAAGAAATGGCGCAGTATCTGTCTCGTATATCGTTGGACACCTGAACCGCGCCGTAAGGGAAGGGATAAAGGAGGGAGTGAAAGATGAAAGGAAGAGAGAAGTGCCGTAGTGGAAGGCTCCGGAATAATTTCGACCACCTGGGGATCTTTAACGTGCACTGACATCGCACAGCACACGGGCGCCTTAGCGTTTTTCCTCCATAGTTAGGAAAATTGAAAATTGGCTTTTGAGGAAAGGAAATGGCGCAGTAACTGTGTCCCGTATCTCGGTGGAAACCCGAACAGCGGCATAAGGGAAGCGATAAAGGAGGCAGTGAAAGACGAAAGGACGAAAGAGGTGCCGTAGTGGAGGGCTCCGGAATAATTTCGACCTCCGGGGGCCTTTAACGTGCACTGGAGAGTCGACGTTCTTGGCCTGGTGTGCAGACGCGTGTGCGTATGGGCTCCGGCCATTTTTTCCTATTTTCACCGACTTTTTCCTTCCGCCGAATTTTATTTTGTCTTCCGAAGTTTGCGAACATGACCAGCACCTTCCCAGCCCATTTTCGGGACCGGCACTCCGTTTTTGTGACCTGTATGAAGGCTTGTTTCCACCGAACTCAGCGCCAGGAGCGCCAGTCTCGCTAAGCCTACCGCCGCTGGCGATAGGCTCCGCTTCGCAGCGGGGCCCAGTGCTTCGCCAGGCATGGATGTCGTCACCATGGAGGCGGACGATCTCGCCCTGAAGATTATTTACCCACGCACTGGACCTAAGTAGCCCACTGTTATGAACGCGGCTTCGCCGCTTCTTTATCTTCGAAACGCACTCCCAAGCCACCACTGACGGCGTTGCCTTTGGCATCCGCACAGCATACCGCGTCCCAACAGCTATCTCCCTCCTCGTAACGTAAGTTACCTCGCCGCGCTCTGTCGCTGCCACGACTCCGTCTTGAAGATTTTAAAACCATCATTCGCCCTCGCGGGGGCCTCAATCTGCCTGCCTGGGCGCGAACGGTCTTCGCAGAACAATTACCTCAAGCCTTAGTTTGACCTACTCCGACACAGCAGAGGACCGTCTTTGGGGGAATTTCGCTCACACACCCTCACCTTAAGCACCCAGAACCGGGACCGCGCGATCACTGATACGAAGCTCCAGGCAATCATCCTGGGTCCGACAAGCTACCCAGTTGCTACCTATTTGGCCCCAGGCGCATACGCCCAAGGTATCATTCACCACCAATACGTGGATGAGACCAAGGAGGAAATCATGGAGTACTTGATACTCCACAATCCAGAACACCGCTTTCTCTACTCCCGCCGTTTTAGGCAAGACCCAATCCACTGTCACCATTTTCGCAGGGACCAAGGTCTCCCACCAAGTCGACTACGCCGGCAGTGCTGCGCGCTGCTACATCTTCAAGAACATGATGCAACCTTCGCAAAAAGGGACACCGAGAGGACGTTTGCCTGTCTCCTAAGCTCTCCATGTGTTCTCAATGCGGAGCTCGCGACCCTGACGAAGCCCATGAATGCACCCCGACTTGTGTAGCTAGTTCTGGTCCTCACAAGACTTAATCATCAAAGTGTAAACGCCGCTACAAAGTGACTCCTGTCGTACTGCAACGCCAGCTACACGCTGCGAAATCAGACAGTGCCTCCACCACCCATTGTTCCCCATCCCAGACCCGTCGCCAATGGGTGAGAACACCTCGGCCAAAATGGATTCCGACTGCTCCTCCTCCTCTTACCGGTGCTCCAGCAGGAATCGCTATTGGTCGTTGCCACCCCTGCACTCCAGGTTGTCTCCTCAGCGAGCGTCCTCCACGAAAAATCAGGTGAGCTGGGCAGTCGCGGCTTCTAACTCTAAGCAATTTAAGTCTCGCGATTCAGAGCTGCAAGCCCTGCGCGACGAGATAACAGCCCTTAAAGCTAGCAACCATAGGCTCCAACAGAAAACGCTTTTTAAAGCGTCCACCCTTTGCACCCAATCTACCATCACAAACAAATCCAACTCTACCATTTCAATCCGTTCCCACCACCTCGCCTCAGGCGCCCACATCTACTCCTCCGCAACACACAGATACTACCTCCAGTCCTCCCTCTAAGTGAAATACTACCTCCAGCTCAGAACGCTACGTTAATTTTGCCGACCACGAGGAATTTGCGTGTCGTCTAGAAGACAAGCTAGAGCCAAAATTGATGCTAAGCTCGAAGCAAAATTTGTTGAGTTCTCCGACAAATCCAACAGCAAATGCACCAGTTCCAGCAACAACTACACCTGAAAATCCAGCAACAACTTAACACTTAAATCCAAACGCGCATCACAGGCCTTGAAGCTAGGGTAGACGCAACGGGCGTGCTCCCCACGACGCGGGTTAAACAATACCATCGCTTGCCTCCCGCTCCAAGCCCCAAACCCAACTTAGCTTCACCACCACTTCACCGTGGCGCCCCGCCACCTACTTAATGTGTGGCAATGGAACTGCAGGGGTTTCCGCCGCAAGCGAGGCAACAAGCAGCAGTACGTCTAAATTCGGAGATCCCCCTGATATCATCGCCCTCTTGAAAGCTCGTGGCCCAGTGAAACTACCTGGCTATAAACCATACTTCCCCCCTAGATGTCACCGCTCCCGGCACCACTATTTTGATTCAACGCAACCTACCGGCCGTCCAACACTCCTTAGACGACGTTGGCGTAGACAGCGTCTTGCTCGAACTCCTCCCTCGTTAAAGGGGCGACCAAAGCCTCTTTATTCTTAACCTTTATAGCTCCCGAAAAGACAGCATACGCGGCTTCATCCCCCCGCCCCATTCTTTCCCGTGTCAACGAACTCGCACACCAGACAGATCTTCTCATTCTAGGAGATTTCAATGCCCACCACCCCGCTTGGGGTTACCGCGCCGCCAACCGAAAGGGTAACAATCTCTGGTTGCGGGGCACAGGTACTGGGTTTCACCATTGTTATTGACCCTCACACTCCCACCCGCGTAGGAAACAGCGTGTCTAGTGACACTTCACCTGATCTAACATTGCGCAAAAATGTGCGGATCTATCGGCGGATCAACACTGGGCATACCCTTGGCAGCGACCAGTATCTTCTCGCGACCACCCTTAGCACGTCTCCGTACCGTCGGAAAGGTTGCACATCCCTAATGACGAATTGGGACAAGTTCCGTTCCCTACATGCACAGAACGCCCCTACCCGAATTAACAACCTGGACGAGCGGATCTCCAATATTCATGCAGATGTCTCGGCTACTATTAAGGAATCACCTGCTACGGCTGATCAGCCCAATACAGACAGCCTTCTCCTCGACCTATGGCAGCCCCGCAAAAGCATGCAGAACCGCTGGAAAATACAACACCACAATAGAACGCTTCGGCGTCGAATAGCTTAGACAGACATATTGGGGCGCACATTCTCGCATTGACTACCCAGCAATGTGGTCAATTTTGTGACAACATGCGTGGCCAGTTCCGGCGAACCCGCACCTGGCACCTTCTCCGATACCTTTTAGACCCGGACGATTGCAAAATATCCCAACGAGACAGCATTTCCCGCACAGTTCAACAACACTACGGCTCAGACCAGTGTCTTCTCGATGATATTCGTGTCCGGCATCTCAATACTACTTCCCCGGTCCCTCTCCCCCTTACTTGGGTGGTGCCAACCATGCCCTCAAAGCGATCTCGGAGGCTGAGGTAAGATTCGGTCTCAATCATCTCCGCCCTAACTCTGCGCCGAGACCGGACGGAATTGCCAACAAAACTCTCAGTAATTTAGATGAGCCGTACATTCAGGACCTCACTGCCTTTATGAATTATTGCTGGAGAGAGGGTGAAATCCCGCAGCATAGAAACATGCACGCCTGACTTTAATACAGAAGCCAGGCAATCGGCACTCTCAAACACCTCCGCTTCATCTCCCTCGCTTACTGTGCTGGGAAACTTATGAAGCACGTCATTCTCAACCGTCTTAATTATTACGTTGAAGATAACCATCTCGTACCTTCTGCCATGATTGGCTTCCGCTCAAATCTCTCTACGCAAGGCATTATGCTCCAGCTATCTCGAGAGATTCTGTGCCCCTCTACCAGAGCTGGCCGAAAGGCTTTTCTATGGCTTGATTTAACTAAAGCATTTGACAGCGTCTTGCACGGAGCTATTCTCGCTAACCTCTCCATACTAAATCCTGGTCACCGTGCTACGAGTATGTAAGCACTTTCCTTTTTGGTCGTACAGTTGAACTTAGCTTTGGCTCTCTCCTCTCAGACCATACAACCGTCTGTAGCAATGGCACCCCCCAAGGATGCGCTCTCTCCTATTTTCTGTTCAATGTCGCGTTGCTCACGATACCTTCTAAATCGGACGCTATCCTCTAGCTATCCCATACATCATGCGCAGACGACATGACCCTCTGCGTTCCAACAGGCAAAGATGCTGAGGTTGAATCCGCCCTTCAACAAGCGCTGGATGTCATTGAGCGCCATGTAGCAGGAGCCGACCTCCCGTGCTCCCCTCAGAAGTCTGAACTGCTGCTCATCCGAGGTCAACCCGGCCTCCAAGGCGATCCTCAAATCTGCATTACTGCTAGTGGCCAACCCATAAGCTAAGTATCCACCATTAGGGTATTGGGGCTTCTCATCCAGGAGCGCTCAGAAAAACAACGACACTCTAGCTAAACTCAGTCTCTGTCTCGAAGACCATTCGTCTGATTTGTTGCATTATTAATAAACAAAGGCGCATGTGAGGTGCTGACCTCTGACGTTTTGTTCAGGTGTTTTTTATCAGTAGCCTCATATATGCACTCCCTTACCTCTACCTCTGCTGCCAGGAACGGGACCGCGTTGACTGCCTTATTAGACAGGCATACAAGGCGGCTCTTCATATTTCCCACCGGACCACTACGTATAAACCACTGGCGTTAGAGGTCTACAACACTATGACGGAGCTCTCAGAAGCTCATCTCACTTCTCAGTACGAGCGTCTCAACCACACCTTCAAGGGACGTCACATACTCGACAGGCTTGGAATGAGCTTCGAAACGACCGTAGCCGACAAGGCCCAGCTTCCGTCCCATACCCACAGTAACCTTATAGTTACCCCTATCCCTAAAAACATACACCCAGAGTATCATGTCGCTCTCCGCAAGGACAGGGCTTGGACTCTGCGCAAAAAGTATTTAACAGATCGGACAGCGGTCAACGTCGATGCCGTCGAATACCGCGATCACGATGCTTTTTCGCTCTCGATTGTAAACTTCTGTGGGCGGCCGCTGGTTGCGTGCTCCATTCCCGTCATATCGTGTGAAGAGGCCGAGGAGGCGGCCATAGCAATGGCGATGGTCTCCACCTCTGCAGAAACCATCTTCAGCGACTCTAAATCTGCGAATCGTGATTTCGCCAAAGGCCGGGCCTCCCCGGTCACCCTACCTCTCCTCCACTCCACCAACCTCCAAATCCGTCCGATCCAATTGATCTGAGCCCCTGAGCACTCATCCCATCCAGGGAAAGAGGCAGCCCACAATCATGCTCGAGGATTCGTCGGCCGAGATGTGGTGTCGCCCGTCCTGCGGACAGCGAGAGTTCCTATGGTTACATTGCATAACATAACCATGCACTACCGCTTATGTATGCTTCTCTATCCCCCCGCATGTATTTCTCGGTCCAAACCATAAGAGTTTGCGTGGAGGCAATTCCAAACGAACACCTTCCCCAATCCCGCGATATATGCCTGCATATCGCAAATGCAAGATATCGCTGCAGAACAGATATTCGGCTTTAACTGAGGAAGACGACCTTGATGTTCATACAATTAACGATAATCTGACAGCTATGATTAAGGAGTGCGCAGTTGAAGTAGGCGGTAGGACGGTTCGACAGGATACCGGCCAGCTATCGATCTGATTTTGAAACGCCAAAGCATGATGGCGTCAACCCATACCGACAGAATAGAACTGGCAAAGCTCTCAAATTTAATAAATAAGCGCAAGCGCATTAGCAGTGCTAGTGACATTGCTAATGTAATTAGCAATGTGAATAAGACAGTTGAAGTAGCTGAAGGGTTCTACACAAATTTGTACAGTAGCCAATGTAATCAGAACGCTAGTGAGAGACCCAGTAGCGCACAGCAATGCGTCGTCCAGCTATTAACGACTGAGGAAGTAAAGAAAGCCTTAAGAGCAATGGAAAGACAAAATTAAACTGGTTAGGATAAGGTAACAAGAAATCTGTTGAAGGACGGAGGGGAGATCGTGCTAGAAAAACTAGCCACCGTGCATACGCAATGCCTTATGACCTCGACCGTACTAGAAGCTTAGGAGAAAGCAAACACTATCTTAATTGATAAGAAAAGAGATGGCAAGGACATGAAAAATTACAGACCGATCACCTTACTATCCATTGCCTACAATGTATTTACTAAATTAATCGCTAATAGAGTCAGGACAACCTTAGACTTTAATAAACCAAATGATCGGGCAGGCTTTCGTAAAGGATATTCTATAATAGATCATATTCACATTATTAATCAGGTGATAGAGAAATGCGCAGAATATAACCAACCCCTACATATACTTCATTGATTATGAGAAAGCATTCGACTTAGTGGAAACCTAAGCAGTCTTGCAGGCATTGCGTAATAAGGGTGTGAAGAGCCTTATTTCAAAAAACTGGAAGATATATATATCAAATCCAAAGCTTCCATAATACTCTATAATGTCAGCAAAAAATTCAACTAGGGAAAGGCGTCGGGCAAGCAGACACAATCTCGCCAATGCCATTCACCGCCTGTTTCCAGAATGTATTCCAAGGCCTGAATTGGCGACAGTTGGGAATCAGACTTAATGAAGAATACCTAAATAATCTGCGATTCGCTGATGACATTGCCTTGCTGAGTCATTCAGGGGGTGAACTGCAAATCATGATCAATCAGTTAGACAGGCAGGGCAGAACTCTAGATCTGAAAACTAACATGCAGAAAACCAAAGCATTGTTCAACAGTCTACCAAGGGAACAGCAGTTCACAATTGGCAGGGAGGTGCTGGAAGTGGTAAAGAATACTTAGGGCAGCTTAGTGACAGCTGATCCGGATCATCAGAGGGAAATAACTAGAAAGATAAGAATGGGGTGGAGCGCATACGGCAGGTTCTCTCAGATCATGAATGAGAAATTACCAATATCCCTCAAGAGTAAAGTGTACAACAGCTGTATCTTACCGCTACTCATCTACGGGGCAGAAACGTGGAGGCTAACTAAAAGCGTTAACTTTAAGTTAAGGACAGCGCAGCGAGCCATGGCAAGAAAAATGATAGGTGTAACATTAAAAGACCAGAAGCGGGCAGTGCGTGAGGGAACGAACGAGGGTTAGTGACATCCTATTCGAAATCAAGAGGAAGAAATGGGCTTGGACAGGGCATGTAATGCGAAGGCAAGATAACAGCTTGTCCTTAAGGGTAGCGGAGTGGATTCCAAAAGAAGGCAAGTGTAGAAGGGGGCGGCAAAAGGTTAGGTAATCAAATGATATTAAGAAGTTTGCAGGCATTGCGTGGATGCAGCTAGCGAAAGATAGGGTTAACTGGACAGATATGGGAGAGGCCTTTGGCCTGCAGTGGGTGTAGTCAGGCTGATGATGATAATGATACCCTGGGGTCTATTCTTCCTCCTGTCAACTATGTGGCCAACATGCCACCCTATCCCGCATTGTCTGGGCTTACCCTCGAGACTCCCCTCCTCGAGGTTAATAATAGTAATAATAACTGGTTTTGGGGGAAAGGAAATAGCGCAGTATCTGTCTCATATATCCTTAGATACCTGAACCGCACCTCAGGGGAAGGGATAAAGGAGGGAGTGAAAGAAGAAAGGAAGAAAGAGGTGCCGTTGTGGAGGGCTCCAAAATAATTTGAGCACGTGGGGATCTGTAAAGCCGCGCTTCATCAACGCGCATATCTTTTTTATACCTTTAGCTTATGGTCACTGCGGGCCTCCGGTCTGCGCCCCCCCCTACCCCAGCAAGCAGTGGCAAAGGCGCAGGAAGCACTGGCTGCTTGACAGCACCACTGTGACGGCCGAGGACACCTGGCGCCAAGAAAGCAAGCGAGGCGCGAACAACGAGCACGTGGGGCCGCTTGATCTCAGGCAGCATTCCCACGGCGGCAGAATGCGAACCACCCCGCATTCCGCGATGGGCTCCTTTTTTTCTTCTTTTTTCTGGCATTCTCGATGGCACCGAAGCGTCGCGGTTCACCGCCGTCTGACATTCCTGCGGCAAGCCAGTGGGTCAATGGTCCCGCCAATTAGCTAAAAAAAACGCTTCATCCTTTGAGAGGCGACACGCGGGTGCGACAGGGAAAGGGAAAGCATCAAGCGCTAAGGCCGAGAACTCCCCTCGGGGAGAGGGCTTTCGAAATGTTTTCTGTATATGTTTCTTTTTCTTTATAGCCAAGCTCCGGGCGCGAAGTTGGGTCCAACCTTCAGGGGCTGTGGCTACCTCCATTGGTTATCGAAGCTTAGGGCGGGCCTCGGTATATGACCGCCCTAACTTCTTTGTGTGCAAAAGCTTTAAAACTGCATGTAAAACCATTGGAGGGCAGTCTTGTCTAGTTGAGCTAGAGGCTCCGTGCTACAACCCTAGACTCTAACCTCGCGCCGATGAGTAAGGGCTTGTAGAGAGTGTTTCTCTGTGTGAGAATTGTCTTCGTCAGTTACAGCTTGACCGTCTGTGTGACTCAACTTGTAACGCAGTTTGCCCTTGTACATACTGTAAATATATTCTTTCTTTGACTTTCATCTGCACATATCCCTTCATCACCGCCGAACAACAGCGTTTGGAAGGGTCTGCACCCTTCCGAAGAACCCAACGGACCATCGAAAAAATTACTGGCGCAGCACGACAGAATTCGGCGACCTTCAGCCCCGAGCTGACACCACCCGCAGGCCCAGCAGTGTCCAGGCACTCGGCAACACCCAGCACGTAGTAGCCATCCAGGAGGACCAGAAGGAATCGATCTCCGGCACCAACAAAGCTGAAAGGGTACCCCGGCTCACCGACCCCAAGGCGGCGTTCCCCCTTCGGCTCCGGACGAGTTTGGAGAAGAAACGGCACCTACTACTGACCGCGGTACGGGTGAGCGGGATTCCTTACGTCTCTTTGAGGTGGTTATAGCTCAAGCGTAAACGGGTGTATGGTGCAGACGCGGAGCATGATGGCGAGCTCAGCTGACAGAGGGGCAGAGGAGAGTGCATCGGACCAGAATGTATTTGAGGAGGACGACCTGTCAAGTGATATTTCGCAGGAAGACGCGATGTCGGCAGGGGCAGCATTAGATGGGGCGATGAAGGAGCCGGTAGCGGAAACGCGACGGAAAATAACTCCAGGGACAAGGTCTGATGCCGTAGAGATCCGCCGCATGGAACTAGATTTTGAGCTCGAAAAGCTGAAGATGGAATCTCGCGAACGCATCGAGTTGGGGAAACTTGGCATAGGAACGATAGGTGGCAGACAGACTCCCTTAATGCTGGTACCTGACGAGCAAGGGCGAACGGGCCTCGACCCAGTATCCCAATGTGCCAAGGTCCTAATGGGGCTGAAGTTACCGTGTGACGCGGATGTACCGCTGTGGTTTGAGGAGGTAGAAAGATTATTCACAACGTACGATGTGCCAGAAAACAGCTGCGTACATTTGATAATGCCAGCGCTGAGTGAGCGTGTGCGGTACTTGCTTCGTGGACTCAAGGCCGATGAGTGCGTTGACTACGACTTAGTGAAGAAAGCCGTTTTAAACGAGCTAAAACTCACCCCCGCTGGGTACCTGGACCGGTTCGAGCGCGCCGAAAAGCGCAAGGAGGAAACATGGGCGCAGTTTGCCTCTCGCGTAAAAACTTACTTCAAGTACTACCTGCGCTCGAGGGATGCAAACCGCAAGACGTGGTGGCTCTCGTCGTGGCCGATAGGATGAAAGCGAGCCTAAGCACCGAGGGCTTAGATACGTGCGCCTCCGAGAGGGAGAGAAATGGGTGAAACCGGACGAGATGTCACGGATGCTGCAGACATTCGAGCAGGCTAAGGGAAAGGGGCGCGCGGTGCGACAAACGGTCACACACGCTGAGAAAGAAAAGACTCCTACGCAACCTGCGACCAGCGGCAACAGACGACACATGCAGTGTTTCGTGTGCCGCGCAGTAGGCCATCGCGCAAAGGACTGCCCACGAGCCGCTCACAATGCGCAGAAAACCGATAAGCTTGCCCGGACACAGAGAGTAGCGGTAGCCTGCGTAGAGACAGCCGAAACCCTAGCATCAGTCCACCCGCACAGGACTTTGGTAGCAGAAATAAATGCCCCAGGGTCGTCCGACCAAGCACGGCAATCAAAGCTACAGCAGGTTCAGATCGAATGCGCCGGAGTGCCGGCAACTGCAATCATAGACACGGGCAGCGAGATCACTGTAGTCAGAGAAAGCCTCGTGCCAAGCGTATCCCAGGAGCCTTCGGGCAAGATAAAGCTTGTTTCCGCCTTTGGCGAAACAATAGAGGCAAAACTAATTACCCTCGCGGTCAGTCTGAAGCGGTGCCCCACACCTGTAGCGCGACCGGAGACCGTACATATCGTCTGTGCACTTACAGGCAAGCTCGCGGAGGGTGTAGACTGCTTGCTATCGCGGGAGGACTGGGAGCTGCTAGCGCAGACCGAAAGCCGCGGCGGGGCGCTTGCCCAGAGCAAGAGCCACGTTGCGGCTGACACAGCTAGCGTGTCCTTCTCCGTGGCCGAGAAGAGCTACGCGCTGACCCCAACGACGCGAACCAATCCCAGGCGGACGAACAGGAAAACGATGAGTCGAGCGAGGCATCGGGCGAGTAGCATAAAGCGGGCCGCGACGAGTACCCGATTGAAGACCAGTGCTCAATGCGTGACGACGAGGACGCGTCCTCAAAGCAGCGAGAGAAGTCCCGTTCGGCCCAGCTGTCCGATGAAAGCCTTAGGAAATCTTGGGAGGACGCAAAATTGGGAAAAGGGGGCATGTTCATCTCGGACGGTCTTTTATACCACTGGGACTCCATCGCAGGCGCAAAAGTCAAGCAGCTTGTGCTGCCCCTCAGCAGACGGGAAGAAGTGCTTTCACTGGCACACGAATCTCTCTGGGGAGGACATTTGGGCCCAAGAAAGACGAGGGCGAGAATAAGTATAGTTTTTTTTTCCCGGTTTAGAGGCAGATGTGGCACAACGATGCAAGACGTGTCACGCATGTCAGATCAGGTCAGATAGGCGGCTTAATGACAGGGTGCCTACCAGACCACTCACTAGACCCGACCACCCTTTTCAAGTAGTAAACGTCGACATCATCGGGCCGATTGACATGCCCTCAGGCCGGGGCCATAGGTACGCTCTTTGCCTGGTTGATTTGTGCACGCGGTGGCCCGAAGTGGTTTGTCTGCGTTCACTAACCGCAAGAGCAACATGCGACGCGCTACTCGCAATCCTTAGCCTCACCGGTATCCCGGAAGTTATATGCTCAGACCAGGGAACTAACTTCACTGCACAGCTGACAAGGGAGATGTTAGCAAGATTGGGATGCGCGCCCTGTTTTTCGACTCCAGAACATCCCGAGAGCAACGGAACAGTAGAACAGTGGAACCGCGTCCTCAAAAACATGCTTTTTCATGTAATAGAGAAAGACCCGAGAAACTGGGACAGGCTCATCCCATTTGTGCTTTGGGCGTACAGGGAGGTACCCCATGACACCACAGGGGTTGCCCCATTCCGACTCCTTTACGGCAGGAATCCTACAGGGCCGCTGGCCATTTTGCAGAGCACTTGGACGGGTGAGCACCCACTCCCAAACACACTAAGGGAAGAGCCCGCAAAATATTTGAGACAGCTACGCGAACAGCTAGAGATAGCCGCGGCAGTAGCGGGGCTAACGGCAAGCGCATGACAGGGGAGCTACGCGCAGGCGTACAATAGGCAGGCAAGGAACAAGGTTTTCAGCATCGGAGATCACGTTCTCGTGTTTGATACCGACCGCGACAACAAACTAGCTCCTAAATGGCTCGGCCCATATGCCATAACCGCGCAGGAAAGGCAAAACTCCTAGATGATCGATACCGGAGCGCGAGCCGCGCCACTTGTGCATGCAAATAGGCTTCGGCCTTACTACGCGCGGGTTAGCCACGTAGGTGTCGTATTCGACGAAGACACGGATTTCGGAGAAATTGAGTGCACACCTCGCCCTGCACCCACACAGTCGGGTCCCTTTTTCATCGAACAGGAGAAACTGGCACATTTGGACTCTCAGCAGCGCGCTGAAATGACGAAACTGTTCGCCGGTTACGCTGACCCGTTCGATGAAACACCGGGAGCGGGCGAAGTGGGACTGCAAAAAATCGAGTTACAAGACGGGTACCAGCCAAAACGCGCCTTCCCATATCGAGTGCCCGAGCTTCTTAGGGTTGAGGTTAGCCGCCAGGTTGACGAGTTGTTAGACCTGGGTCTCATATACCCCGTAGAGAGCGACTACGCTCATCCCGTGGTCTGTGTGGGGAAGAAGGACGGCTCAGTGCGCATGTGCATCGATTACCGCGCGCTGAACGCAGCCACACGCACTGATGCATTCCCGATGACACCCCCACAGGAGTTAATTATGAGGGTAGGCCGCGCGAAGTTCATTACACTAGTAGACCTGCGACGAGGTTATTGGCAGGTACCAGTGGCCCCCGAAAGCCAGCATTTGACCGCGTTCGTGACCCACGAAGCACAGTACGCTTGGCGCGTCATGCCATTTGGGCTAAAAAATGCGGCTGCCACTTTCCAACGAATGATGAATACGCTGCTTTCCAGGCATCAGGCCTACGCTGCGGCGTATCTCGATGACATTGCTATTTTCTCAACGTCGTGGCAGGAACATCTGAAGCAGCTGATTATTGTGTTTGGCTTACTCCGCGAAGCAAACCTTAAGTTGAGCCCGGAGAAGTGCCAAGTCGCACAGGCACAGATTAGGTACTTAGGTCACGTAGAGGGAGGTGGTACCCACGGGCCGGACCCCGAGAAGCTAGCCGCTATTCAGGACCTCGCGCCGCCCACCACAAAAAAGCAGCTGCGAAGCCTGCTGGGGCTATGTGGCTACTACCGCGAGTATGTCCAGAACTACGCTGAGGTCGCCGCGCCACTCACGCCCTTAACGAAGCGAGGGGTACCAAACGCGATTCCTTGGACTCTGGAAGCGAAGCAGGCTTTTGATAAGCTAAAGGAGTCGCTTTGCGAAGCGGCACCGCTAAACACCCCCGATATCCGCAAGCCGTATTGGCTGTTCACGGATGCATCCGTAGTCGCGGCCGGAGCTTGCTTGGCACAGCTGGGAGAGGCGGGGCGAGAGGAACCGATCGCCTTCGCCAGTCACAGGTTCACGCCAACTCAGACCCGCTGGTCAACAATCGAGCGCGAGGCATTCGCCATAATTTGGTCGCTTAAGAAATTTGACCACTGGGTGTTTGGTGCAGAGATTAACGTGGTCTCCGATCACAATCCTCTTGCTTATCTGACGACGAGCACGCCTCATGGCGCGAAACTAGCAAGGTGGGCACTGGCCTTACAGCGCTACAATGTGGTTGTAACGCACAGGCGAGGCGCCTGCAACGGCAACGGCCACGCCGACGCGTTATCTCGCGTCCCCAACATCAGCTGGGGAAAAGAGCAAAGCAATAATTGAGCCTTGACCCCTCAGGCAGGCGTGAATGTTCCCGTTCACTCGCTGCACTTTGTGATGTGAACAGTGGTGTGTGACCGGAACCATGTGCAAGGACGCTGGCACGCTGACGCTCGTACTGTGATGAACTTCATTTATGAGGAGTTTTTAACGAAGTGTGTTGTTCTTTTGTCAGTGCCGCGACTTTTTTTTGTTTGTTTGTAGAACTGATTATTTCTGGATGCATGAGGCTGCAATTTCAGTTTCACGTTGCCGCGGCCTTTATTTGGTTTTGCGTAAATGGGCGGACTCAAGCTTATTTAGCATCTTAGGGGGGACGTGTAAGGCCGTGCTTCATAAACGCGCATATCTTTTTTATTCCTTTAGCTTGCGGTCACTGTGGGCCTCCGGTCTAACCCCCCTCCCGCAAGCAGTGGCAAAGGCGCAGGAAGCACTGGCTGCTTGACAGCACCACTGTGACTGCCGAGGACACCTGGCGCCAAGAAAACATGCGAGGCGCGAACAACGAGCACGTGGGGCCGCTTGATCTCAGGCAGCATTCCCACGGCGGCAGAATGCGAACCACCCCGCATTCCGCGATGGGCCCCTTTTTTTCTTTTTTCTGGCATTCTCGCTGTCACCGAAGCGTCGCGGTTCTCCGCCGTCTGACATTCCTGCGGCGAGCCAGTGGGTCAGTGGTGCCGCCAATTAGCTAAAAAAAAAACGCTTCATCCTTTGGGAGGCGACGCGCGAGTGCGGCATGGAAAGGGAAAGCATCAAGCGCTAAGGCCGATAACTCCCCTCGGGTAGAGGGTTTTCAAAATGTTTTCTGTATATGTTTCTTTTTCTTCATAGCCAATCCCCGGGCTCGAAGTTGGGTCCAACCTTCAGGGGCTGTGGCTACCTCCATTGGTTATCGAAGCTTAAGGCGGGCCTCGATATATGACCGCCCTAACTTCTTTGTGTGCAAAAGCTTTAAAACTGCATGTAAAATTATTGGAGGGCATTCTTGTCTAGTTGAGCTAGAGGCTCTGTGCAGTGGCAAGTAATTCTACAACTCTAGACTCTAACCTCGCGTCGATGAGTAAGGGCTTGTGGAGAGTGTTTCTCTGTGTGAGAATTGTCTTGTACATACTGTAAATATATTCTCTCTTTGACCTTCATCTGCACATCTCCCTTCATCACCGCCGAACAACGTTTGGAAGGGTCTGCACCCTTCCGAAGAACCCAACGGACCATCAAAAAAATTACTGGATCTTTAGCGTGCACTGACATAGCACAGCACACGGGCGCATCAGCGTTTTTCCTCCATAAAAACGCAGCCGTTATTCCTCTATAAAAAACGAAACATCTCTACGACGCTGCACGCCTTAGGGAGAAAGAATGAACATTTATTTGTAAAAGGAGACCGGAGCAGTTTGTGAATGGTGTCCTCAGACCCAGGCTCTAGTGGCTTTTGCCGACGCTTTGGCGGTAGATAATAGCGCCTCCTGGTCTTGCAGGGTGCCACTGGCCAGTATCACCTCTCCCTGCTCTAGTGCCGCATTGTGCGCCTTTAAATCGTTCGGTTTAGTTGCGCATGTCCATGTAATGTGCCTGAATGTTGGAATATCGCCGCACCAAGGATATGTTTCTGCGTATAATGTTGGGTGAATGCGCTGTAGGTGATAGAGCTTGAGGAAAGCGAGTGTTATGTTGCTTCTTAGGTGGTAGGAGTACACCGGGGAAAGTTTCTCATGTGGCGGAGGTAGACCCGCCTGTTTAGGCGGAGCTTCTATGGACAGGTTGAAAAGTGGGTTGAGAGGAGGTAGAGAGTAGACTGAGCGCGCCTCGCTCGGTTGGTATAATTTCGAGGTAGGGCATCTGCCCTAATACAGCCATCAAGGCCTGCATGTCGTGGGACCCAGGTGATGACATTACCATATCAGAGATGACCGGCCAAAACGCGGAGAGCCGTGCCCAGGACACGTACACTCGTATATGCTCTGCAGGTGGCATGATAGTCTAAATATGTGGGTGCCATCCTGATCAGCGTCGTTCATTTTGAAGGTGATGACCATTTCAATGGCTTCTGCGGCCGCCGGATCCGGTGCTGTGAAGAACGGACTTAGCTAAGGGGCGTTGGCGTGACAGCAGCACAGGCATATCTCTGGGGCTGTGCATAGGAAGCCACATCCACATACACAGCCGAGGTGTCTTGGCCGTATTGCCTACGGAGGCTGCGAAGATGAGCCTGACGGCGGAGGCTGTGATTCGTGGTTCATGTTGCAAGGAATAGGGTTCATGCAAAGGTGGGAGCGGATCGTGTTGGATGGAATCCCGGTCAAGGCCATGGTCCTGGCGACTTGCGGGTCCCCTGTTCTTGAAAGGACGGCCCTACCTGCCCTAGTTGTTCAGAAACGAGTCTGTTGGGAGTTGAGAACAGCCTTCTGGATCTACAAAAACCACGAGTGCAAGCAGTCTAGTGGTGGATGCATACATGGAGAGGCCCCAAGCTGTTTTAAAGAGGATACAGATAAGGATATTGATCCTACTCTCGGCGAGACCATACTGGATTAGACTCAGGGCCAGTGCCGAACGAGGTAGAAAGTGTCGTCCTTGGACATGCCCTTGTAGTCTCCAGCGATACGTTGTACCATACGGGCGATATTGTGTACGGATGTGCGTAGAGTTGCAATGGTGTGGGTAGGCTTCCGTCATGTTGGAGACAGTGGCCAAGAACTGGGTTGAGTGATTTTTCTACTATAGGGTGGTTGTGAATATTGAGCATGATTGGGCCAGGGCAACAATAGTGGGGACCATGAATACAGGTGGTTTCTGATTTGCTCGGTGCACATTTCATAGCGCGGGTCTGAACAAAAGGCTCGACCACAGTTATGCCTGTTTGGAGGGCTTGTTCTTTATCGTCGAGGGATCCTCGGATTGACCAGATGGTAATGTCATCCACATAGATGGTATATCCAATGTCGGAGAATGGAGAGAGCTTGAGGGCGAGAGGGGCCATGGCGATGTTGAATAGCAGTGGCAATAGGACTGTACCTTGTGGTGTGCCCTTGTCAGGTGTTTGAAAGGTAGTATATCAGATCCATGTCGTGGCTGTGCAGGCAATGAGGAAGGTGAAGATATATTGCAACATGCGAATTCAGCAGTGTATCTAATTTAGACCTTCCAGGACTGCAAAGTGGCAAATGTTGTCAAAAGCGCCCACAGTGTCAAGTGTTAGGCGAAACTGAATTTTTGGTTAAGGGAACCAAGGGTGCTATCAAGAACAATTGGTGGAATGCTAAGTGCACGCGTGCATACAGACGACGGAAAGCAGATTGGAAGAAACTTCTCATCAATCAATGCCCAAAAAATTGGTTGGATTTTAAGTATGTTGCAGCAACATTTAAGCGCACTGCCGCCCGTGCAAAGGAGGAGTATAATACAAATCATTATGATTTTCTTTCACAATCAGGAAATAAACGACCTTTGTTTAATTTCATGAGGCGCAACAAGGTGATTCCCCAGGCTGTCAACATTGAATCCCTCGTTCAGTCCCCTGCTGACATGGCAAAGGCCTTAGAGGATATTGCGTGTGGCCTAGAGCTTCGCTTTACATCTGCTCTGCCTTCTCGTGCTATATTCACATGTACCTCAAGTGATTTCACTCAGGTCTCTATGCCTGAGCTGTCGCAAATTGTCCTACTCTCATCCCCAGCGGCTCCTGGACCCGATAAGGTCACTTCTCTTATGATCAAAATTTTGTTCAATGAATCTCCTGCAGGCCTGTTGGCTCTAGTTAACCACTTTAAGAAAGGTCCATGGATACCTCATGAGTGGCGTCTTGCGGAAATAGTTCCATTGCTTAAAAAGCAAGGAGAGGGCTTAACTTCAGACAACATACGCCCAATTTCATTAACATCGAACCTAGTGAAATTGGTGGAAAGGGTCCTTCTCAGCCAATTCATGTCGTTCATTTCGGATAATACTCTCTTGAATCCATGTCAAATTGGTTTCAGGCCGGGTTGTTCACCAAAAATTGAAAAACATAACAGGATTTAATTCACGACGTTTCGGCTGGAGGACCAGGCTTTCAATTTGTTGTGCTCATACAGACCTAGATAGTCGTATTAAATTAGCTCGCAATAGAAAACAGTTTGATGCGCTTGTCACCTTGGATGTCAACAAAGCATTCGACAGCGCGGAGCACGCGACTCTGTTACTAAGATTACAAGAACTGAACTTCCCAAGCCATTTTGTAGCCTGGATTTCTGCTTTTTTTGGAAAATATAGAATTTTACTGTTGCCAAAATTGTGTTTCCTCAAGAAGATTTCCACAGTCAAGAGGTGTACCGCAAGGATCAGTTCTCTCATCTGTTCTTTTTAACATTTATCTAAGCTCAATTCCATTCATCCAAAATGTGAAAACTTATGTGTACGCCGACGATATTGCATTTTTTGCATCAGGAAGTGACATTCACGCTCTTTATCTAACCCTGCGAAATTACCCCAATGTTCTTGACAACTGGTTAGGAAGAATTCATCCAATGGCATCCTACGCTGGCTTTGTAGTGCTAGGTCAGGCATGAGAAGGCATACACTTCTGATTATTTGTAAAATGTACGTCCGCACAATTTTGGAGTTCGGGTGTGTTTTATTCTCAGGATCTCCTGCCTATCAACTTCGCCTTCTTGTGCTGTTGGAGCGTGAGGCGTTGCGCCTTTTTCTGGGGCTTCCAAAATATGTTGCCAATGCTGCTCTGTACCTTGAGGCGCGAATCCCATCGTTATCAGCGAGGTTTCGCCTTTTAACAGTTCAAACATTTTTAAAATTGATCGACTCACCTCTTCACGCTTCCAGTATAATATTTCTTAGTCAACCTTCCGCCTTTTTTAGTGCCGCCTGGTGTCGTTTTCATACTCCGCAGATATGTTACGTGCATTCCCTCCTTAATCCCATAAATATTCACTTCACAGATGTCCGCCAAATGTATAACAACTCATCATCTGTCTAGATTGAATTCGATGATATTTTCCTATCGAACGCAAAGCTGCAGCCCTTCCCGCTTTTTCAGAGACTGTTGCAGGACCACCTAAGGTCCTTTCCCTCTCATGTTCTTATTGCTACCGATGCCTCGCAGGATCGCGAAAATGCAGGTTTGGAATTTTTTTCGCCTTCACTGGACTGATCTTTTTCTCTCCGTCTTTCTGACTTCACTCCAAATTATCTGGCAGAAGTATTAGCAGTAATCTTAGCCTTACGAAAATTAGAAACTACCGTTTCTCAGGTCGTGGTTATGACAGACTCTCTGTCCATGTGCCTTTTATTATCCTTACCCACTGAGTCTTGGGCATTACGCCTCTTTAATTTCCTGATTCCGCTCCATCTAAATTTGGTAAGGCTGTTTTGGGTACCAGGTCATATGGGCTTTTACTTAAATGAGGTTGCAGATTCCTTAGCAAGAGCCCCTCTCTACGGCCCAATTGTTGCTGTCCTGCCAACGTGTACATATACAGCTGCGGTGAGGTTTCGCAGCTACACAATATGTCATGAATTTGCTGCCTCCGTTCTTACATCATCTCCCGAATATCACCATCTTCTGCATCCTTGTAGTAGCAAAGACTGGCGCTCGCGCAGACTACAGGTCTCTTTGACGCGTTTGCTTTGCCATGTTTCCCTTTTAAATTTCTACTTCCACAGATCTGGGCGGGCGGCTTCCCCATTGTACCCTTTTTGTGCTGAACCTGAAACAATAGATCACTTCCTTCTGTTCTGCCACCGCTTCTCTCATTTGAGGAAGCGTCTTTTGCAAATTCCATTTCATCAACTGGGCTTGCCTGTGTCCTCCGCGGTTGTTCTTTCCATTGGCGCTTCTTAGCTTGGACGAAGCGACAGGAGTGTGGGCTCTGCTGTGCAAAATTTTCTTCAAGAAACGCAGCGACTCCCATTCTAATTCCTTTTTCCCGCTCTCAGTCAGTACGACATTAAAACACTACAGGCATTGTATACTATTATGCACATTAAGCCATTGTCCCGTCCTCGATCTCCAAGTTAACAGGACCCCTTTCCGTCTTCCAATCTATCAGACTACATACTATTACCACTCCTTTTCCCGTCGAAACTTTCCTGCATGCAATAATTAACCGCCTGTGTCTTGGCCACTCCCCCGTAGTGGGTATGTGCCAGCAACGTCTGAGGCCTTGCTTCCTTCCTTACAAGCGCAGGCAGCTGCGAAGACCTCTGCATAAGTAATGGACACGTCGAGTTCCAGGTTTGTGTGGTCGGCGTAAGCGTAGGTGAGGTGTCTGTCTAGCGCCAAAATATTGGGAGCAGAGACTGTCTAGAAGTTCTTGGTCAGTAACTGTGAATTAATCGGCTACTGATTGCAATTTTTTATTCATAGACGCCTTTGTTTCTTCAAGATGTAGAAGGCTGTGCAGTATAGCCATGGAAGTATTCATGGTGCCACGGACGGCATCGCAAAATTAGTGCCAGCTTTGGGTGGAGAGTTGGAAGCTTGAATTTTATTCATTGGTAAACAGAAAATAAACGTGCAATAAACCAGGAGCTAAATGCGCAGCCTGACAGGGGCTCCTACCCTATTGAGCCGTAACGGCACACAAGGTGCAAGTTAAAAAAAAAACTTGCAAAACATTTTCTTATAGCTTAGGTTTTGTTATGTACTGTGCAAGCTTGTAATAGTATACCTTACTAGGTTTAAGGATTTCATGTTTTAAGAAGAGGTGTTTAGTTGGTAAACGGAAGAGTGGTTTAGTAGGTCTACCCCTGTAGCTTTCACACATCCTTAAATTTTTTTCTGTAGTATGGTTAACCGGGTATAATTTTTTTTTACTCGTAGTACCCCATACTAGGCTCCAATATGATAGGGAATAAAACAAAGTGTAGTACAATGCGTAGTCCTGGGCTTGTAAGGTAAGCCGCGCTATGCGCTTTCTGAGGGTGCGATTATATCGTAGCTGGCACCATCTCTTTAGCAGGCTATGACTGGCCTCCCAGAGGAGGAGGAGATGGGGGTCTACCGCGGGTTGGTCAGCGGTCTGTTTGACGGCTTTACTGTGCGTTTGATGGGTGCCACAGAGGGCCTGGGTCCATGCCGCGATATCAGTAATGGAGCTGGAATGGGGAGCCGCGGATCTCTAGGCTTCCCAAATGGTGATCTTTATGATATCATGAGGCATCTGGTGCTCTGGGGACAGTATGCTGATTGAGAGTTGGTAATGATAGCTTCCTAGGGTTTCTCCTGAGCAGTCCATGTAAAGCGGGGGCATTCTTCGTGAAAGTGAGATCTGGAGAGGTGTCACGGCAGAAAATATTCCCTAGTCTTGTGCGGACTGAGATATCGGTTGTTAGTGCAAGGTGTGCGGCGTCCATGGAATCTAGTAAAGCGTTCCCCTTCGTTGTATCGACTCGGTGAGTCCAGGCGGTGTGGGGAGCGTGTTTTTGTTGAGGGGGACTGTACACATGTAGGATGAACATACTGTGCTGGGGGGCTTTTCGAAGAATAATTTCGATTAGTTCATGATTGGTGTAGGACAAGTTGAGAGTACTGGGTGTAGCGGCTATGGGTTTCGAGACCAGGGTGGCTAGCCGGGATGCGATGTGAGTCTGGAACGTTTAATAGCCTCGTATGCGCATGGTCCTTTTACCGACTTTTTGGAGGCAAATGACGTCTGAGGGGACTAGGGGCAATTTATATATTGGAAAAGGGATGCTGCTTTAGGAGAAAAGAACGGTAGTTCCACTGCCAGATTTCAAGGTGGTGGAGCGGCGGCGTCGATGCGTTATTGAGCGCTATGATGGTTGCCTAGTGCCGGGAAGTTTTCGCGATTCTCCGAATCACTGACTTCCGAGGGCAGACACGTGCGGTGTTGGCGGTGCCGAATAGAGGAGTCGGTAAATGGGATTCTGTTACGCGGCAGGTGGTCTATGCAAATTGCGAGAGTACTGTACACCTGTAGTTGTTGCATAGTAACCAGCTGTTGCTGGATCTGTTGCTGGAAGGTGCCCATTTGCTGCTGCATTGGTGTTGGTATTGTGCGAGTTGCTGTGGCGCGGTCCACAAGATATCGTTCTTCATGCGATTCAAATATTCCAGCTGTGTAGGTGTGAAGGGTTCGGTTGTTTGCAGGGTGGTGTTGCTGTCGGATTGTTTGGCGAGGGCGTTACTGGAGCAGGCGCAGATGGGTTACGCGACTGGTTTTCCGGCGCTTGTGTAATGTGGTGTGGCCTTGGTGGCTTGTTGACCCAGTTCTATGTTAAGGCGGGATATTTCTGCCTTGAGTTTGGTGATTTGTGTAGTATTTGCTGCAGAGGAGGCAGCAACTAACCAGCTCACCTGCGATCATTAGACATGTGCTCCCAACTCTGGAAAAAGCCCGTTGGTCGTCCCGGATGGTTTGCTGACCGGTGTTTTACTTGTCCTGATGCGCGTTGGGAAGGGAGCGTGCTGTCGGGGAGGCTGTTCTGATGAGTCTCTTTCGGAGCTGAACCATCTTGGGCGACCCACTCGAGTCTTGGGTGTTGACGTTTGTGCGTTCCGGGTCGCGTTTGGAACCAGGCGTTGGCGGTATTCCCGTGCGCCAGTGAAGTAAGCTGATGAAATGTGTGGAGCTGAAGTCAAGGGCGTCCGTACACATCATCCACCTAGTGTCAGATCCCGGGAGATAAGAGCCCGAAGGCATGCGACGGGTGTAAACATATGTAACATGCGCTGAGGATACAGCCCATAGACGCGCTGCCGATAACACCCACAGATCTGTGCCCACGCATTTGATTGACAGAATGGGACGGAGTTTACACCAGCCGGCGTATGATGCAGAAGATTGTCATAGGAGTATCGTTTGTCTGAATTGGGCTAACTGCCAAACGATAATGTTCCAAAAGGTAATGTTCCAAAAAAGGAGCATTCGCATAACACTCACTGGGAGTGAAAGATAAGCAGTCTTTAGTCCTTGATTTCAGTGCGAAAGCACTTCTAGCCGCACTCCCCGGCTTGCACTGACGTGTCTCTATGCGCGCGGAGCCTCTGAATAGCAAGTATAACTGGCTCGCTGGGTCAGTAGATACCTCAGTCGTGCTTAAAGGTACGTGGCGGTGGCCTCCGCCTGCACAAAACTATGCTTTCGAACTATATTACGCACTTAGTAATGCTAAACTACCTGCAATTTTTTTTTCTTTCTCCAAATTACCGGCCATTTTTTTTCTTTCGTTCTGTTCGGTTAATTTCAAAACTGTTTTAAGCGGTGGTGCCTATTTTATTACATTTAGTTTTCCAATTACAAGCGACAAAATTAATTACTCACCAAGCCTTCACTACGTCATCGCGTGCAGATCACAGACGTAAAATGTCTGTTCCCTTCGGAACATTAATTCGTTTTTTTACGCTTTTATTTCAAGCAGCACTGACACCATTGCTTTTAAGGCCGACATCGAGGACGGGCTGCAGTGCAACCCATATCTGCTTTTGCTTTTTCATTTCAGCCTCTTCCTTTTATTACTCCTTTGGGTAATGAGATTCTTGAAATCCTAAAGCACAAAAGCACCTTTGGAAGTGCTGCAGCAGTGTTTTTAAGGGAACAGCAATTTGTTTAGTTGTTTTACGAAATGTTTGATAGGTACTCTTTTGAAATTGTGAAAGAAAGAAGATCCACTTTCTTTAATACAAATTATAAGGACACTGCAATGTCTTCATTGCATAGTATTTGGATTCTCACATAAAGTGCTACGGACTGGGAAGAATTCAAGAAGCACATCTTGAACATAATCGAATATCCGGAAAAGGACAGTGATTGAGAGCACTCCTTGTTCATAGTATCATGTTTGATGTATTATTGGGTGTTAACAACGTACATAAATCGAGTCAATTCCTTCAAAGAGTGAATGCAATTAGCTAATTTCATGCGGGGAAAAAACTAGGAAGTAGGGCTTGACATCAACAAAACATAACTGGCTTAAAGTTATTTTCAATAATTTACTTTATAACCTTTAAGCACGAATCGGGAGATTTTACTCAGATAACAAAAAAACAATGCATTTGAGCAGGAGCAGAGAGCAAAAGTGGTCCGGTGCTTTGAAGAAAATTTTGGGCTAAGCTTTTTATTTTACATTGTTTACTAAAAACAAAGTGCTGTGCAATAAAAACAATTCATGAGGTGCCCACTGAATGTTCCTATTAACTCCCAATAGGTTTGGAATTCCACGAGCTGGACGTTCTCACGATAGCGATTGATCTAGGCGCCACTACTCGCTACATGTTGTTATTTTTATCGCAGAGCAGTTTGTTTTTTATTTGAATGTTTATACGTTGCAGTGTAATACAGGAAATGAACTTCGGTCGAAACGCTACAAGAGTAGCTTGAGAGCTGCACGAGGCCCAGTAGAGAAAGGTAAAAAACAAAATAAAACTTAAAGCAACAGCGCACGTCCACACTCACAGGCAAACATATACATGAAGCATGACATGACATGGTACAGAACGGCGATTCTATACTCATGAAATAAGAAAATAAAGAACGATGAAAGAGGTAAGCCACCAAAGACCGTTTCACATGATACAAGGCTTCATGGCTTAAACATAATGAACTTATGTGCTAATTGTGTTGATCAACTAAGGAAGGAAATGGAATATGGAGGTGCATTAATAAGGTACAATGTAAAAGTAGTTCATCGGTTCTGTAAAAATTACAGGGTTGTGTATACAGTGATGATTTAGAGTGATTGGTAAAGCAAAGCACAGGTACTGGTTGCCGTATAATTTCTGCGTTCGAGGAACGCCCCATTCTTGCTTGTTTCTGGTGAATAACAAGCAAGCAAGAAAGAAGCGGCTGAAAAAAACATTGACACTAAATTGTGCGTATTTCTGAAAGCACTTCTATTAGGTAGCGTTCGAAACAGTTTATTGACACGGGAACATATTTTTATGGTTCGAATGATAGGCATTCACTCGAATTCTACCCGATGAAAAGTCAGCGCACCTTGTACAACGGCCGTTCTCCAGGAATTTTCTTATAAGCGGTTCGCAGTTTGTACAGAAAGCGCTGCTCAGTTGAAAGAGTTCATGAAATGCTTATGGAACATCGACAGTTGCATATAATAGCCCATTAGTACTATTCTCCTGTGGGCGGCGTGAACCATTTGTTTTTAGCGATCAACAAAGCTGTTTCTTTGTCTAGTTGGTCTCTCGTGATTTTGACGGAAACTTCAGCGCACGAGAAGACGGGGGCAGGAGAAAGACAGAGGACAAAGCGTTATGCTCGTGCTAGCGCTTTCTTAACGAGCTTGAGAGACACATGGGCAACATGAGGAGAATGAACGTTACGCGGGGCGATGTCTTTCGCATCGTTTACCCTGACCGCTCCGGAACTAAGCGGTGATTAGTTTCCAGAAAAGTGTTTAGAGGAGACTAGCCTAAGGGGCCAATGCTAAAGACCCAATCATTAAAAAACTGCCTGAAGCCTAGCAGCTGTATCAAACCATTATAAGGCTAATCCTGCCAGTACACTGACACCGCAGTTATTTTCAGCTGCCTTTTGCGTCTTTGCAAAAGCTTCTATATTTTCTCCATAACTTGTGCCTTAGGTTCAGTTTGACGAACCGTACAAATGCCGATTTAACTACCAATATTTGCTCGTTACACCGTTAGCGTTAACAACATTAAGTTCTATAATAAATTGCTACCAACTCGAACAAAGCAGACATAATACAAAGATTTTATAGATTGACCACATTTGATTCTGTTAGCGTCGATTAAACCCTACCCTTATAGGTTCTGAAACTTTGCCAGCCTTAAGAGGTGCGGTTGCCTTTTTTTAAAAAAAAAGGGGGGGGGGGGAGCGTTGAGAAACGTTTGTCTTCTGTAATCGCTCACAGTGAATCGTAATAATGATGCATTTATTGAATAACTTAAAACGCATTTTTCTAATAATAATGCCCACATGCTTTATTTCTAGGTAGTTTACATTCAGTGCTAGAAGCTGCGAAAGCTCTTCACAAAAAACTAAACTCTTTTATTTTTTATCTCTTTCCCTTGATATGAGACAAATCTTAAACAGGTTTTGATTTCTTTAGTCTTCAGCCATGGTAGGATCATTATTCATGCTGCTTAATGCCGCTAAGCTGTGCCGTTGCATATAGATTATTAGCTTTGCGTAGACTAAACAGATCTGTGACATAAGCAAAATGTGGTAGTGCTCCGGTCCGGTCGTTAGCTGTTGGTAAAATCTTGGTATCCGCCCGTAAGGAATACTTGTAAATAAAAGATTTAAAAGAGTTTCCAGATTCCTTAAAGCACTTGATGACTTCTTTTCCTGGAGGAAAGCCGAGCAGATCCTAGAACACATTTTGAAAGTATGGAACGTCATATCAAAGGCAAGGATTGTTTCCAACACCGCGATACGTGCGCGTGGTGGTCACAATCGCCAGGTGGTATTGGGCGAAAGCGCGACCTATAGAAACACACATTAACCAAACATTCCGAAATATTTTTCTCGGTGGACAGCGCACCCATGGATGTGTCTGTCCGTAGGTTAATAGTTGGCGATTGCTTTAAAGAAGAGTACAACAAAGTTTTCAACGATATTTCAAGACTGCCTGTTTAAAACGTCATGACTAATGTGTGTTCTAAAGCTGCAGTTCGCAACGACAAGTGCTCTAAGAGTTGTGCTCAATAGCACGAACTTCTCGTGGAGTACGACATGCTTACACGTGCGCCAAATTTTCTCAATAAAGCAGTCGCTTTAATTGAACATCCTAGACACCTCTACATTGAAAGAAGTGCTCAAACGACATATCAAGCGAGCAAAAGCAAAACGTTCACCGTAGCAGGCGAGGGCGTATATCATACCCCTGGCTGCCTCCGAGTCCGCGAGCGCATTCTTAGTAAAAACGTTGTTGGTCTATATAGCAATTGAATTTGTCGTTGTTAATGTACGTGCTCACCAATCGCCAGGGGACATATATCTAGTACACTGCAAGGTGCTTTGTCCCCGAGCAAGATAAAAATCTGCATGTTACGTAAGCAAAGTTTGTGTTCATGTGCTATGATATAATGCTCATTTTGATCGTGTAATGAATTCACACAGCCTTGCGTGGTGTCGTAGATGTTTCGTGGGATATAAACTGTATTACTAATCACGACATGCTTCCAATTTGTTTTGTTCAGACCTCCGGCATTTAGTGGTGTTTTCAGGAACGATACGTCTCCTTTCACTTACAGGGTTTTTTCTTCAGCGCGTGTTGTTCACTTAACAGCTTGGTGCTCTATGACGCTATAAACACAAAGCGGAAGCACTGGCTGCTAGAAAAATTAGAGCAATATAGGCAATTTGATCACTTCATGTGTTGGAGAGTTTCTTCATAATGCGGTGTTAAAATTATTAAAGGTTGCTCTTTTGCTCCTGCGAAGGTTCTTTGGAATTTTGGACACAAAGACGACAACGCCCATGTCTCTTAGAATTATTGGCACAAATAGTCACGGCTTTTCAGCCGTTTGCAGAAATATATTAACGCGAATGAGTTAAGGGCTTCGTTGCAGGATGAACTTCGGTGTCTTCGGCGTTGTGACCAAAAAATAGGGGGGTGTAGGTTGGCCTAGTTGGCAACCCTGTAGACCAGGGGTGGCCACCACTCACCACTCCTCGGTCTCGTCCAACCCGCCATGGTCGCGAAAAGGCTCGGAGCAGCAACCTGGGTGGTTCACCTAGGTTACGTGACCTTGACGCGTCACCACAACCTGCTCGCATAGCCTGCCCGCTGGATTGTGAGGAAACTGAGCAACGTGGCAGGTGGAGTTAAATTAGTGATTTATCGCGAGAGGTTCCTCGGCAAGAGCAACTTGGGTCACACAAGCCCAACCAGTGGCAGCATCTGGCATCGCTGGACAGCGGCGCATCCATTAATCGCTGCACCATTATGCAAAAATTGGTATGAGGACTCCTAGAGACCTATTACTGTAAAGTTGAGAATGACGATTTCAGCATGTATGGGCATTAACTCATTAACGTTATCACGGCATACCCTTAAGGCGGAGTTTAACTGTGCAGCACTTTTAAAAGAAGCAAGTCTATTAAGCACAGTAGCATTCTCTGTCGGAGTTGCCCCTGCAGAAAATTGTTGAAACTTATTTACCTATTTTTAAGTAAGATATAAGAGCGGCAATATGTCTGTGCCGTCATACTTTTACATATTGTGACGAAATTTTATTTCTGTTGTTTAAGTAAACAAACAAATATAATGCAGGGGATATTGTTGGGCTAGTTGGTTTTTAACAGGGTAGCGTTAAGCAGCACGTGTCGCAGAAAACCGGCTTTTGGCGTTATTGGCGTTGAAACCAGAGAATCTCCGAAAACAACCTATAGAGATACAGGAAATCGAAAGCACGTCTTTATGATTGCAAGGTGAGCACGCGCAGAACACGCTACGAAGGCTCTTTGGCTCGAGCTGAATAAAAAGTAAACCTAGTGAAAGCATTGTAGTCCTTGACTTCGTCAAGTGTGCTGATGTACTGATTCATACATGAGTAATTATGGGTATGTGAACTTCCAAGTGGCACCCGATAACAATCGCGCTATACTTCATTAAGCAGCTCCATTGACATCCATGATGGATGAATGTATGGAAGGTAGAAGCGTCCTCTTTTAAACGGGGTGATGGCAGCTGCCACCATGCTCAGTTTTTTTTTCCTTTATTTTTGTTCAACTGTCTTGTAAGTTATTAAATTTCTCCATTATCTTTAAAATACGTCTTCTTAACTTTCAATCTTATGTCATCTCTCTCCTTTTGAGCCGTCAATCTTCCAATCGCTTTTTGCTAATTCCCATCGCAGATTCATTTAGGTATGGCTATCGTTATCAATAAACCCTGGGGCCTCAGGAAGAGTTACTCCGCCTGCATCGACATCGGAATGGATACCATCACATTTTAGTATGAGGTGTTTATTGTTTCTTCAGGGTTACCACACACAGCACACGTGTCATCATCTTCGTTAAAATTTTTTTTGTAGCTGCGCGTTCTCAGACACCCTGACCTTGCTTCAAAGAGCAGGGCACTGCCTATTGAGTTATCATAAAACGCTTCCTTCCTGATCTGACCTTTCCAGTATCGATATAGTTCTATACTATGCTTCTTGTCCATTGAATCTATCCAATTTTTAACTTCCACGTTTTTAACCTGTCGTTTAATGCTCTGTCTTTCTCCGTCGACGTGCCTGGCAAAATTACTGGTTAGCTTTCTAGATCTTTTTCGCCACTCTGATTCAGCGCTCTTTCTGCATAGGTATTTAAATACCTTAGCTGCCCAGCTGTTATCGTCCAATTTCCTCAGGCGTTCTTCGTATAGTACTTTACTCTGAGCTTCCCGTGCTGGCGGACGTTGCCCAGCCCATATCCCCCTGTACTGCATCATTTGTGGTTTTCCCGTGCGCACCTAGTGCTGATCTTCCAACAGTTCTCTGATTTACTTCGAATCGCGACTGAACTTTAGCCCTTAAGCATAGAACCGCATTCCCGAAAGTAAGCCCCGGCACCATTATTCCTTTCCAAATATCTCTCAGTACTTCATACCTGTGGTACCCCCACACTGCCCTATGTTTAATTATCCAGGCATCTCTTCGCCTTTTTGCTATGAGGGACTGCTTGCGCTTCTCCGTGTACGTCTGCCCTTCGTTTACCCATACCCCGAGATATTTGTATTTGGTCACTCGGGGTATTTCATGGCCTTGTATTGTAAGCTCCTGATCAGTTGTATCGTTGAAAATTATCACACCTGACTTAGTTGCGCGAACACTGAAATCTAGACTCTCTCTTTCGTATCCACAGCAATTAACAAAAGTTTGCAAATCTTTCTGGCTATCTGCTAACAGTACAATATCGTCCGCAGACATTAATCAGGTATTTGTTGCTCAAGAACCCTTCCACCTAATCTGTAAGACAGATTATAACCTAGATTGCTTCTTTGTAGCCTTCTTTCTATACTTATCATATAAAGCATGGAAAGCAGCGGTGATAGAGGACAACCTTGCCTTAATCCTGTGTGTACCTTGACAGTTGTTGTAGTCTTAATTCCTCCCCATTTTATTTCAACTTCATTTTCTCGATATATTTCCTGTAGAAATTCAATTACCTCATGACCGACACCTTCAACTTTTTTTAATATGTTCCACAGGAGTTCCCTGCTCACGTTGTCGTATGCACCGCTCATGTCCAGGAAGGCTGAATACAGAGGTCTGTTTTCCATCGTAGCTGTTTCTATGCATTAGGGAGCACGAACAGGCTATCTCTTGAGCGCCTACCACTTCTGAACCCGTTCTGAAGTTCTTCGAGTATTCTTTTACTTTCTATCCATCACTGCATTTTTATTTTCACCGCCTGCATCGCCAGCCTGTATATAACTGATGTTATCGTAATCGGTCTGAAGGATGTTAGGTTCGTCTTATCGCCTTTCGCTTTATAAATCACCTAGATTTAACTGTTTCCCGCTGTGCGCAATTTGCTTATTTGTTCTGACTTCCTCCAATGCTTTTATCAGCGTTTACTTGCCTCTTGGGCCAAGTTCTTTAATTTGCTTGATTGGAATTTTGTCTATCCCAGCGTACGTGTATTTCGGAATATTTGCTTCTGCCTTTTTCCAATTAAGAATGGTCAGTTCTAAGCGGTTTTTTATAGTACTGTCCTGTGTTGTTCCTTCAACTGGGGTGATTACCGTATCGTATTTCCTAAATGACTCAGCTATAAGTGATGCAATGTAGGTCACAGCATCATCTCCTTTTAAACATTTTCTCCCGGCATCATGAATTTGTCCCGGCTTTCTCTGATTCGCTTCGCCCAGCCAGCTTATATGGTTCCAGAATTTTCTTGGCCCCCCTTTAGTTGCATCGCGAACTTCATGCAGCCAGCGATCAGAGCACTGCTTTATTTTAACCGGGACGAAGACCTGCACTTGTTTCTTTTGACGAAAAGATACCCATTCCTGGCCTATTTTCTCTTCAGATAACTGCGCCCTCTTTGCTTCTCTGCGTACCCGTGATGCCAACCGTCGTTGTTCGATGACATCCGTAGTTTCCTTATTTCACTAACTTCGTGGCTTCCTCTTTCTTCACCACCGGTTTACTCCTTTTATTTCTTCTATTTTTGTTCTATTGAGTAGTTCTGATTATATTCGCACATTTCGATGGGATGATTCTCTAATGCTTCCTCCATGCTTTTCGCTATGAGTGCTATTTGTTCGCCATTTAATTTTGCGTATTCTTTTTGACTTCGCTGGATTTCTCTTTTCAGCGGGGCTCCCAACTGTAGACTAATACGCTTATGACCACTTCCGAAGCTGTACTTCCCCTCTTCATCTATTTCCATTATTGCGAGCTTGCTATACATCCCCTGCGACATTATGCAGTAGTCAATGGTCGCTTGCCTTCTACGGGATTCCAACGTGATTTTTCCCTCACGCTTAGTTTCTTCATTTACAATAACTAGGCTCTGTCGCTCACAGAAGTCTAGCATCAACTTCCCTTTACAATCTGCGTATCCATGCAGATCTTCGATGTGGCCATTCATGTCACCCTGCAGAATAATATCGGCACCTTCACCAAACTGCTGTATATCGTTAATGAGAAACTTAACTAGATCCTTGTTTTCTTGCCTCCATCTGTCCCCTGACCCTAAATAAACTACTCCCCGCCATGTTGTTTTACCGGCAATTGTACCTGATACCCAGACATACTCTTTTCAAGTTGACTTTATTCTTTGCCAATTAATTCCTTGATGTTTGTGCATACCTACTTCTCCTCCCTTCTTCTCCGTTGTTGTTCTGTTGCTCCGTACTCAGACGTAGCCATCACTAAACGGTGGATCTTGTACATCTCTGAGATGTGTCTCGCATAGCGCAGATACACCTACATCTTCGTCCTTTAACTGGTGTTCAATTTCTAACCACTTCGCTTTCTTTCTTCGCCTTGCATGTTTATGTACCTGATCCTGGTGTTAAATTTATTTTTGTAGTTTTCTTCCCGGACCTCCTAGTGGCCATTTTTTAGGCTCAGCCGCCATTGTTACACTTCTACTTTGCTTCTACCTACCCCTACGCCCTGAGCAGCAGTGGACCCCCTAAAAAAGCTACTGCCCGGCCGGCAAGGCGCCAGCCGATCTCGGTTCCTAACCATCCATTAAAATGGATGCCATCTCGTGTAATGCCTCTGCCAAAGCCTGCTCTATGCACTTCCCCGTTCATGTCTGCCACTTCAAAGCCTTTCTCCTTGGTTAAATTCCTTATCTCTCAATTAACCGCCATAACGTCCTTGGCACTTCTCCGTCCTCCTCCTTGCACCTCCGGCACAGTGCACACCACGATCTGGACTTGCTGTGTTATCGCCCTTAAATCGTCAACTCCCTCCGCTAATCTTTCCACTACATTTGCGGCTTCACCATTCAAAACATCGTTTAGCCCCGCCGCTTCCACTACCAAATTGCGCTCTGCAACATTCTCAGAAAGTTAGCTTTTTGTCGCTCTCAGTACTGCGTCCATTGTACTGCCTAGGAATGCTCCGACTGCCACTCGCTTATCACCCTTTACGCACTCCATTATAGTTCTTTTGCACCCTCTCATATCTGAGTCACCACCGATAAGCACTAGGGTTGTCTCTCCCTCCCTACTAACTTCCAGATTATGCTGCGTCTTATCAGCGACTGTGACATCATTCCTTGGGATTAGCTTGTTTCCCTTCTCTCCATCGCCTCAAGACTTCCTAGCCGCCACATGTGCGTAGCTGTTTCTGTCTGAACCTGTCTTAGCTACTTCCTTATCGCTGTCCATGCCAGTGCAGTCCCCATCCACGTGGCTGGCGCTGGAATTCCCGCCAATGTGGCTTCGCTTGGCGGTGTCAGCCATTTTTGCTTCCAACAATTGACTAAGCTGTTCTGGAAGTTCGCGCTTTTCTGTCCTCTCTACCTGTAGCTCTCTTTCTAGAACATCCATGCGTAACATTAGGTTGGTGTTTGCTTCGTCAGCCCTGTCTAGGCGTGTACTTAATACGCAGTATTTGCACATAAAATTCGCGCCTTCGTCCTCCTCTACAGATTCGAACCGCGTTTCCTTGAAATTCACCCACGCCTCAGACTCCCTGCATTTAACCTTGAGTTGCTTGACCATTTTCGCCGCACTCGATTATTGCTACCAGAAATTGCTAGAATATCTACAGGCTAAAGAGAAACAACCGCAAGTACGTGCTCAAATAAAATTCTGCCTAACGCAAAAGCCAATGACGTAAAAAAACAAAAAAACGAATAACTACCAGCCTAAACTAGTTAAGTCACAACTGAGCGCTACAGATCTATAGCTGCCGGCCGGAAAAGAGCCGGCTGTTAGGTCACTGATTTTCTCTTTCGCGAGCACTTCACCTAACTAGCCTAAATCTAAACTCTCTAAGCTCTCTAAACTCACGGCCTCTTTTTTGTACCTTTACTCTTTCACTACAAACTTCCTTCCTTCCCTCACGGCGTGGTTGAGGTGTCCACCGATATGTGAGACTGTTACTGCGCCTTTCCTTTCCTCAAATCCGCATTCGCAACGGACACTAATAATAATAATAATTGGTTTTGGGGGAAAGGAAAATGGCGCAGTATCTGTCTCATATATCGTTGGACACCTGAACCGCGCCGTAAGGGAAGGGATAAAGGAGGGAGTGAAAGAAGAAAGGAAGAATAGGTACCGTAGTGGAGGGCTCCGGAATAATTTCGACCTCCTGGGGATCTTTAACGTGCACTGACATCGCACAGCACACGGGCGCCTTAGCGTTTTTCCTCCATAAAAACGCAGCAGCCGCGGTCGGGTTCGAACCCGGGAACTCCGGATCAGTAGTCGAGCGCCCTAACCACTGAGCCACCGCGGCGGGTCGCCAACTGCCAATTCAGGGAGCAGCATCACTGCAGCGTGTGCGTGATCTCCGGGCGGCAGATGGGCTGTTTTCAGAGGCCTCGTTGAGACTCCAAGCGATTTGCCCAACGGGCAAGACAACGAGCGCAATGGGCGATTGCGTTTCGCGGACTTCGTTGCAGCGCTGCAACACGCTGTCGCGTTCCACTCTTAAAGGCGAAGCTTAAGCGTTCTCCAATTTTTGGCAGACATCTGGTGTCCTCGTATACAAGCACTGCGATTCCTTGATGTGAAGCAAATAAAAAACGTTTTAAAGCCATTTATTTTTAGGCTGGCTGGTATTCGATACGTTGTGCAATAACCATCCGTATCTAGCATTTCTTATTTCGCATGTAGGAACAATTTCTGGTCTAGGTTTTTCTGTCCCTGGCATATATATATGTACTGTGCGGAAGCACCTATGGAAGAAAGTACCTATCCAAGTTTGCCAAATCTTGAGAACAGAGTGGTGACAAAATCAGTCTCAGGTACGACACTCTCTTTATAAACGGCGAAAAGTACTTGTATGATGTTAATTCAAGAGAGGTATTAGCGGTAGCAGAGATTAGCACTGGTTCAGCGAATGGGGTAGTACAGGTCACGTCGTAGTAAAGCAGCAGTAATTTGCTTTCTTGTAATTAACTGCCGAAGAGTTAAAAACAAGGATGATGAATTCGCAACACTGGTAGATATGGTTAAACTATCCGTCATTCTTGGCACTGAATTATGGTTAGCAGAAGAAGTGGCTGATTGTGAAGTATTTCTAGACTGCTTTAAATGTTAGTGAAAGGACAGCAACTTGCATGGAGGAGGTGTATTTATTATTGTTGATAATATAATTTCTTCTTATCACATAAATGCAAATGCCGTGAAGGGAAAGTTCAGTGGTGCAGACTGACACTTAATAATAACAAAGTTATTACTGCGTGTTCTTTCAACCGCCCGCCTGATTCATCCGTTGCGCTTTCGCAGTTGGCAGCGGCAGTTAACGCAGTGCGAACAGACTTCATGGTTATTGGAGGTGATTTCAATTGGCCTAGTATTGATTGGAGTCATAAATTTCATTTCCTGTCTTCTATGGGTACGTCAAGCCAAGAACTGATTAATATGGTTAAATTTTTTTCATTGTGCCAAACTGTTTAGGAACCGACACGTGGAAATCATAGTTGACTTGTTTTTCACGAATCTACCTGAATTTGTCCGCTCTACTCAGGTACTGCCTAGAATAAGCGTTCACAGTGGTGTGCTTTTCAAAATGAATGGTGAACACGTAAGGAGCAGTGAAACTGTAAACAGACGAGTATATAACTAAAAAAAAACACGTGTAAGCCAGATAACAAAGAATTGAATGATTACCGAAAGGTTTTTGAAACATGCTGAGAACTATGTTGTAACTGAAATATGGTCCATATTTAAGGAAAAGCTGTTTGATCTGCGGCAGCGCTTTGTTCCTTCATGAATATTAACGAAAAGAAGAAGTAAAAGCAAACCTTGGATTTTTCGGAAGGTTCGTAGTCTTACACGCTAAAGGCAATGAGCTTATAGTACATTTAAACGTAAGCCAACGCGTGAAAAGTGGTTGAAGCTACAACAAATCACGGAAAAAAATGAAAATTGCAATGACAGCAGTGAAATATTCATTCAGCGTGTCAATGAAGTCGAAACTAAAAGATAACTCAGAAGAATTCTGGAAGCATGCAAAGATAAATGGAAATGACCCTGTAGCTATACCATCCCTTGTGTCTGATAAGCGCTTTGTTAGTTATGCGGCAGAAAAAGATAATCTTTTTAATGAGTATTTTAGCTCTGTTTTCAGCTCTGAAATCGAACTTGGTAGCTAAGGCTGGGTGTCCTAATGACTTGCCAAACGAAATCTATAACCTTCGTGCTTATTCGTTTGCACCGTACTTAAAGTTCATTTTTGAAAAATCACTTGACGAATCTCCTCTTCCTGATGACTGGAAGATTGCAAGCAATGTGCCAATTCACAAATCTGGTCCTCGTGACATTGTGTCAATTTATAGGCCAGTATCATTCCCTTCAGTTGCGTGCAAAACATGAGCATAGTTTGTATATCAGTAGAGTATCACATATGGACGCACATTCATTGTTTAATCCTTGTCAGCATGGTTTTTGTAACGACGTGTCCTCCACTATGCAGTTGATTGAATTTGCGCATGACCTGGCGTGGGCACTCGACAAGGGGCTGAGTGGGGACTGTGTGTTTTTGGATCTTAAAAAAGCCTTTGAGACTGTGCCCCACTGTTTACTCATTAAAAAATGGACATTTGCATTATTAGCCCTGAAGTTATACCATGGGTGAAGGATTACCTATATTTACGTCAACAGTTTGTAGTTATGAGTGGCGCTCAGTCTCAAACGGTGCAAGTTGACTCCGGTGTTCCCCAAGAATCCGTGTTAAGGCGACTGTTGTTCTTGCTTTATGTCAATGATATCGGTGACGGAATATGGCCTCAAATGCGGCTATTTGCGGATGATTGCCCCCTTTATACAGTACTTACTTGTGATCGCGATGTTGAAACGTTTCCGAATGACCTGAATAGAATTCTAGAGTGGTGCGTTAAATCGAACATGAATTTGAATTTGTCTAAACAGTTCACATAAACTTTAAAGAAAGCAAAACCTTGACGTGCACTCGTATGTTATTAACAATAGGCCATTGGAACAGGTATTCGAATTTACATATTTAGGTGTCTATTTCCCTGCTGATTTGAACTGGCGCCGTCATTTGAATTAGGTCACTGCTAAAGCATGTAAATCTCTAGGATTCCTTCGCCGAAATTCAAGCACTTTTCCTATGTCGCGCCGGGACATCCTTTACACGAATTATGTGAGATTCACTCTGAAATACGCGCATACAGTTTGGAATCCGCCCACTACTCGAGATAAAGATAAGTAGGAGAGGGTGCAAAACATTGCCTTTCGTTTTGTGTCGGGCCCACGCGGGTCTCAGTTCAGTGTATCGCGTACGAAAGAAGCACACAACTGGGAATTGCTCGTCACGCGCGGAATGAAATTACGTTTGACGCTTTTTCATTATATTTATTATTCAAGTATTCGTGTTGAACGCGAAAAGTATTCGCAACACTCTTATTACATATCTAAGTGTGTTGATCATGATTTAAGGGTTCGCGAAATTGCGACAAAAACGAGAATTGTTTAGGATGTTTTTCTTTCCTAAAACCATTATGGAATAAAATAGGCTGCCGAGTGAGTTTGTGGGTTCTGTAGCAAATGATGTTTTCTTTTCTATGTAGTAAATTTATGTGAATGTCGCGCGCTTCACAATTGTTTTCTCTTTTTCTGGTGTTTAAAGTTTTGGTTCTGGTAGAAACAAACTTATCATAATTTGTGTAGTTTATGCGTATCTTATTGTACCCCCCCCCCCACCGCTACTTTATTACCTTGGTGCTGTGGGTTGTTTGATAAATAGATAAATGAATAAATAAATAAATAAATGTTGTGGAAGCTGCTGCCGCGTATTGGTCAATATGTTTCCTTCGCTTTTTGGTTTAACGATCAAAAAACAATGCCTCAGCATTGCTCTTCTCGCCGTACACGTATGATAATCGAAATTAAATGAATAAAAAATTGAATTTCGATATATCTGAGAAACTTTAAAACTCTACGCCATACATATAAGTGCAATACTTGAGCGGTGTTTTTCGTCCTTTTCTCTTGCGAAACAGTCTGCAGCCCGCGGAAGGAGAGAGAACAGAACAAGGGTGCAAACTGTAAAGACGCAAATCAAGGAATAAATGTGGACGGCCACACTCTTTATTAGCACACCGCAGTTCAGTAGTCAAGCGTTCGTGAGCGCCAAGCTGAACTTCGCCAGCTTCGTCTTCCGTCTACTTTCTCTCCTTCGACGGCACTGGCCGCTGGGACATCAAACCCCAATTGTCTCTCTTACAAAACAAATAGGCATAAAAAGAGGAACATCTATCGCGGCCATTCTACCGACAGTGCTCTATCGCTGTGAAAAATATTTTATATATGTTCGCGCTTTACACGTCTGACAAGTGCTGTTATTGTCATTTTATCTTGAAGAGCTCCCCAAGAACGATCCTTTATTTTCAGTTCAACCTGTCAAATGCGGTATAAAAGACGTTGGAAAAGCCTCCAACAGGTGCACTTAATCATATTGGCTCTACAATTTCATAGTACAAGCCTCACGCAGAAGATATCACACAAGTGAAAGTACAGTGAGAAGGCCCCCCAATTTTTTTTTATTCAGGAGGGAAGAGACTCATCAGCATTGTGGTTTGTGGATCAATTTTTTTGCTTTGAAATCGATAATTCTTAATTCTTTTTCATTTATAATAGTTGAATTCATCGCGCCTTAGCTTGCCTGCAAAAATGCGTTGCTAAAGTAAGCGCAAGAATCCTCATTAACTATAGACGGTAATATCGAAAGAGGGGAAAATTCTATATGCCACCATTTTGATGAGGCTTGCTTATGAAACACCTGTGATGCTATTTGGAAACCGACCTCACATATGTCAGCTTTCCTGTGCATAAGCTTCAGCCAAAAACTTATTTAATTTCATTTATTTACCTTAAAGGCCGCTTTGAGGTATTACTTAAGGGGTGCCGTAATCGCTAAGCTTTTTACAAACCGCCACTGGGAAATATGAACTTGAATGTTGCCGTTGAAGGATGATGGGCAAGTGATAGCAGCGAAGGAGTGCGAGAGGCCGTTCGAGTCTGGCTTGGGTAGTGGAAAGAAAGAGGTGGAGAGGGTTACGATATGGGCGCGCGGATGAATAACTTGAAGGGGATGACCAGTGCGATGGTATTCTCAAAAAGTACACTTTTATATTCACCACATGCTAAAATTGAACTCTGCAGCAACATCTGTTAGCAGTTCCTTCGATGAGGTTTGTTGCTATCACGGAGATGGTCAGGTCACGTGATAGGTGAAGTAGCGCCTAAGAGGGCGTCCGAACATACCACCATCCCCGTCAAGTCATCACGTGTGCGTCGCCGAATCAGCAGGGCGATGCCAGAACTCGGTGGAAGTGGCCGCAATATTTCAAGCGCACAGTATAGAAACGCCGTGTCTGTATCGAAAACGTGGTGCGAGAGGAGCTGGAACAAGGGAAACCAAAATCCCATGGAAGGCTTCAGCTGAAGAAAAGAAAGCTTGACACAAACTCGGCCACATCAAGTCAACATACTTTTTCATTCACGCTCTTGTATACTGTGAAAACATGCCGGCGTCGCTCGAAGCAAGATTCACGAACTTCAGCTGAATAAGCAGCTGTTTCTGTTCTGGTCTCCAGGTTGATTTTCGCTGTGACTGGTCTTGCTTCGATGGCAAAGCGCAAGCCTTAATTCAGCCACATTTTCGAGATCCACTATCTATTCTCGTGGGACCAAGCCTAATCGGGCTTCCAGCTGAACAGACAGATTTTGAGCTTAGCCGCGAAGTCTTATGCATTTCAGTATATAACACATCAAATATTATTAGAACTTGCGTAAGTATTTGTATCGCTGAATGTGATGTGATGGAAAATATCTTTCCTCCAGCGTTTTGTGCTCATCATTACTCTAACTGAACGGCGCCACAGCGAATGCCCTTCTTATTTGACATTCTTTTAATCACCGCGGAAATTCTTGGCCATTTTTTGCCTGCAAATATAAGTTTCTCTATTAGTGGACTGTAACTGCCAATGATATAAGTTATTTCGAAAAATGAGCAGCTGTAGCGACCATTTTAAAAGAGGATTCTGCCTGCATGTTATGTAAACTGCGTATATAATGTTCGGGTCACTAACCTAAAACTCTCGCTCTCCCTCTCTCTCTAGAAAAAGTTGCTTACGGCATGCTAACGTAATTCTCTTAGGCTCGCTTCACGCTAATGCTATATAAAACTTTGTAATATTGGAAAGTTGTGATGGTTTGCACTTTAGGTATGTCCGTTGAGTTTTACTCATGCACTGAATCGTCCAAACAGAGCAATGAGGTGGCACCCAATGGTACGGATTCTCGGGTGGTCCGAATCAGTCATCCCTTCAATGAGTTGTGTTAGGAATAGTCCGCTGATGGCGGAGTATTCCACTGCCGTGTCGAGTAATTAAGGCAGCAATACTATAGCCATCATTGACATCCAAGTCTGCAGATCTCATGTTTCTACACGTTTGTTTTTAAGTCGCGCCGCAGGTTCTTGGGTTCGAGTTGCGGCTGGTCCTCGTTGTCTTGGCAGTGTCTAGTCGCATCGCATAGGTTTTGCTGTGGCGCGTTCACATGGCCTACGTTTTGGAGCACGGTGTCATCATGGGGAGAGGATATTTATGCTTTTGTCGGTAACAACGCTCACTCCGAAGGTTGCTTTCTAAATATCGAATCGGGGGTTGGGGGACCTCGCGCCCACGACCGCTGCGTGGATGCGACTAGACAATGAGAGACGCGAGGCTGATCATGTTTGTTAGTGGGACAGTGTAATTCGGCACATGCTCGACTCGGCTCAAGTAGCTATTGGCTCTATTGGGGCGCTGGCTCGAGCGTTGTCGTAAAATGTCAGATAAGGAGCTGCGAAATCCCTATAGCTGGTATGGGTAGTGTTAAAACCGGGGAAAGCCTCACCGCATTGAAAACTTAATGAACGTCCTCTGGGTGCCATTACCTCCTGCGTCATCCCCGCTCGTAGCGTGAGCAGGTGAAGTCTGGCTTTTTTGACAGCGGGGACATAAGGACTAATGAGAGTTGATGGCAACATTTGACACAGGAAATACATCCATCCAGACATTTCTTTACGCTGCGGTCACCGAAAGCGGGCAGCCAATTAGGCACATGTTGAACTTCACGTATGTATTGGTTGGATTGTGCCCCTTTGGCCCTCTTGCGTATTCCCAGGAAAGGGTCTAAGCACTTTTCTAGTCCCCTATGCCTCTTTTCAATTTTTCCGCGTGCTGCACGTAATCGTTTTAAACACAGTGAAGGAGCCCGCATAACGACAAGTCTTACTGAAATTCGACACCGTCTGCTCTTTTTTATTTTCCTTTTGTGTCATACAGGACTAGTGTGGTGTTAATATTTAAGGCGCTTGTAATTGACTTAAGACATGAAATTATCTCAGGTAGCTCGTATTTAAAATAAGCGTGATGTGCACCCAACTCAATAGAAGCGAAGAAAACGACACAAGAAAGTAGCTACCGAAAGCGCTCATTTCGCGCCAGCAAACCAGAATTTTCCTTAGGTCAGAAACTTCATTCCGTACATAACTGCCGTGAAGGCATGAATCCAGCCTTGTATCATTGACAAGTGTCTATCTTCTCCCGTAATGAAAATTATAAAATTATTCATTCATTCATTCATTCATTCATTCATTCATTCATTCATTCATTCATTCATTCATTCATTAATCTTTATTCCTCATCTTTACAGAGGTTGAAGCACAGACCAAAAATTGGCAGTGGCTTAGCTCTGCTTTGCCAGGGTATACGTAGCGAAAGCTAAGGCGCGCGGCTTCTCCTCTGACGTCACGCCGGATGGCGGGGAGGTGGCGCCGTGGCTGGTCACGTTGGTGAAAGTTGTAAAACCTGTAGGAAACGACGTAATCTTTCTTCTACATTTTCCTTTAGCTTACTGATTTTTTTCATATATTACGAATATTTAGTAGGGACGGTAATCTCACTCGTAATGTCTGAGTGCCGTAGTTGGTGCGCACTGATGAAATGTGCCTTAAATTCATGGTGACGTGTTTCATAAACATTACCATTCCTCATCAGGTTCGATAATGTTGCAATGAAATTATTTCCTTGCTTTATTGTTTTAGAGTTTTAAAGTATCGCTTGAGTAATGTGTCACTATACTGAAAGTGAACTGGACGAATTTTCCGATTATCAAAGAGGGGTTGTGTATGAGTATCATATGAGGAGTCTTGAAGTGACGTGCTCTGGCTTTTTCTGCCGTAACAACAGCTTGTTCATGATAGAGGAAGTGGTAGTCCCCAAAATCAGGTGACAATAGCTAATGTGCGAAACAATGAGTGAGTTATAAATAACTTATTTCATTCTGGTCGGTAAAAACGAACGTCATATGGTTATTACTCGAACTAATTTTGAAATTTTGTTAGCCAGCATGTCGACCTGTGATTTCCGAGATAAATGTTCGTCGAATATGACCCCAAGACTTTTGAAGGAATGGACGATGTCAATGACTGATGTTCCGATCGTTAGATTGCCAGTAAGGGACACGTCCTGATGTACTAGAAAGTTACATGCTCACTAGCTACCTTGTTAAGGTTATTCAGAAACTTACGAAGAAAAACAAGTTCACGCAGGGACATAAAGACAGCGTCCACTGATTTCTGACGCAGTTCTCTGTACAGAGATGTGTGCTCGAAGAAAGAGACGTAGCACCACATTTATGGAGACGAATTTCAGGTTCTTCATTGACCTGAGTGTAGCGTTTTTGTTACGTTAGTTCACATAGACAACGATAAAGTGGGCCAAAGATTTTCAAAGATTTTAGTGCCACAGAAAACAGCTTACAGCATTTCTCCGGTATCAGTTTAAACCTTCAACATAATGATGGTTCCAAAACATCAATAATTAAAGAATGGTTGCTTTAAGCTAACTTATTTTGAAGCATTCTATTCAGTTTTATCTTCAAGCCCCATTGATGTCGGAGCAATGAATCAAACATACGATTTCATTCCGCAAGCTCCTAGGTATTGCGTTACAATCATTACATATTTGAGCCGTACTTATCTACTGAGCACCGCCCCTGGCGTTTGAACTTAGCTGTAAACATCTCAATTCGATAAATACGGAGGGCGGAGTATCACGTGTATTTAAAGTCTCGTGTGTGTAACAAAGTTTCTGGCTGCTAATATTATTCTAGACTTCTTCGCTTCCGCTTGAACGTAATGTGGGCATATTGAGTATAGTTGAGCCGTTTTTGTGAAACGACGCTGACTTTAGCAATCCCGGTGCTTTAGAGAGGTTTCACATTGCGAAGGACTTTCATGAAAACAATTTTTTCCCTTCCGTACACCTATGCGCCATTTTATTTCAGAGTCGGACAGTTCCGCTCGAGGAAAAACCACCAAGGCATAGAGAAAGGAGTACATACCTGTACCTTCGTGCATAATGAACCTCATTGGCATTACGTTCGTCACCTTGCTTCTTTTTGGTGCGTATTTACTGGCCTCATTTTTATGATGTAGTAACAAAGTGCATCTTTCTCTCATCATGTGAGATTATTGCTCTTCTTTCTCAGAAGAGAGAAGAGAGAGTGGTACCTAGTGCCTACGAGGACTCACGGGCTCTGCAATGGTTATATGCTTTCCCTCGCCCATTGCTTTAACGTGCACTGATATCGCACAGCAAAAGGCGACCACGTGCTGTGCGATATGAGTGCAAGTTAAAGATCCCCAGGTTGTTGAAATTATTCCGGAGCCCTCCACTACGGCACCTCTTATTTCCTTTCTTCTTTCACTCCCTCCTTTATCAGTTCCCTTATGGCGCGGTTCGTGTGCCCACCGAGATATGTCAGACAGTTCCTGTGCCAGTTCCTGTACTCAAAACCAACCAAGCATGAAGCGAGATCCGTGTGAAAAGGTTCTCTGACGTCACCTAGAGCAGTGACTTTGCTGGAGACCAAGCTACAATCCGATTGAGCTAGCGCTGAGCAAAATGGCCACACTGTCATCAGGAATGTGTCCAGATGCCTAACGTTGCAGTGATGTTTCCAACGTAAGCACATAAATTGCGTGACATGTGGTGACTAGTGAACTGTGAGCACCCTTTTATGACAAGTATTGAGACAGACGCCGGGAAACAGGAGCAGAGTAAAGAGTCTTCCAACTTATCAGGCTGCCCTAGATTATAACCATTTCGCAGAGTTTTCGCTTCTAAGTACTGCTACTGATCAGTTGGCCTGCTTGCAAATGCATCTTAAACCTAGACATTCTCTAAGACATTCTCTGTGCTCGGGAAGTTCATTTCTGTTTCACGATAGTAGCAAGTGAGTACTGCACTGAGACTTCAGCAGCTCAAACTGCCGATCTCTCCCGTAGCACCTTGCACTGGTGTTACCTTACAATCAAAAGTACGGTACCTGGCGAACTTAAGCTATTGCTCTTGAAAGAAATTAAGTAAGGAGTTTCAGTTTTAGTCCTCCCATAAATGTGTAGCTGCGGCGGTTAGAATGCCAAGTTTCTTGAAGACAATATGAACATTAAACTTAACGCAGCCTAATTGATTTGCAGCAGAAATATGCAATATGGTTTTTCATTGTGAAGCAAATATGCTTTGTGTATTTTTTAAGTGTAGCAATATTCGCTTATCTATGGGAATATTGCTAACATGCAGGGAAATCAGTCATACATGATATATTATTCTTTGGATGAAGGCTGCTCGAGCAAGACGCGCCAATATTCGAGGAAACTGTGCCATCCCGAACCCAATCGAAAAAGCAGGAGGCTCTTCCGGACAGTTATTGTTTTACAAATTTCGATAAACATTTTGTTTGCGTGTTCTTGTTAACGTAAACCGGCCTTTCGGGATATCTGGTGTACAGAAACTGTCGTTTGGCAACTCACGCACTTTTGGAAAGTGCATCGTAAGGTGTATTCCACTGCATATTTGCATCGATGAAAAGCTGCCTGCAAGTTTCCTTTGTATGCTTTGAATTCTAGACTGCAGTTGGAATCCCATTTATCTTTGAGACAAGGTCTGTTGGGCTGTTTATCGGCTGCTTTTTCTATATTGCTTGACTGGAAAAATGATTATGCCTCCACATTTCTCTGCTGGTTCGATAAACATTCTCGGCGTCAGCTTTTTTTAGCAAAGAAGAAAAAGTTGCAGAGACGTAGCCTCTGTAACAGAGTCACTCCGCCACTAGTGACGGCAGCCTCGCGTGATGCTCGCTACGCAGTTGTTTCACTGCATCGATCGTGTAGTTTGTGCCCTTGGAGGAAGCCTCTTGTAACCAGACGTGCCTATGCAATTAGTTTTGTAATAAAAGAAGCTGTTTTTGCTGTGAGTGCAAAATTTTTAAGGGGCAATTATGGTAAAAATATGCCTTAAACAACGAGTATTCCCGATATACAGTTTTTTTAAAGATTAACCCACGTATATTCGGCTGCGTATGAAGATAGGCCATGTTTCGGCTTCGTAGCTTGGTTGCATTGTATTTTCGGGAATACGCCTGTGCTCTGGAAGAAGGTCAAATAGATGTTTCTTGGAAGTGTGAAAGGAGATATGATGAAAAATTTGATTGAGAATTGACCACATAATATGTTTTTGCCTTTTGATTGAAAAATTGCACTCTCGCTGGGAATTAAAGGGGTGCGACTGCGAAGCTCAGCGCATGCTGCGCACGCATGCATGGTGACGTTTCCAAACTTATTCCAAATATTGCTTAGGCCCACCCCTGTTCTCGGGTAAGGTAGTGCTTTTTTGAGCAGCGGTACGTTGACAATTCATAAACCAAGCACGGCGTGAACTTCATTCGTAATCGCATATGGCTGATCACGCAAAATAAACAATAGTTGTAATGAATGTTTGCAGTGTATAAAGAAAACAAACAATAGATAGGCTTATTTTATAACTTGATTGGGCCAGCATGCATGTTTCGATAGGATGGACAGTTCAGGGATATACTGTATGTTGATCATGCAAGTCGAATAAAGAATTCTCAGTAATATGGCGTAAGTATATAACACAATACCGCCATATTCTCAGGTAGGCTGCATTATTTGTCACTTGGTTCAGTGGTATTATAAAGGTGCGCCTGCAGCTAATATTTGTTTCAAACAGGGCTAAAATCAATGATGAATGGGTTGAACAAATAAGAGAATACAAGGTAATGAAATATGTTCACCTAGCCATTAGATAGCTTCGGGCTACGCGAAAGATTGAAAATTCATAAGCCCCTCCTGCATCGCATACGCAAGGCAGTTTGATCACAATGATACATATTAATGAATCTGGGCTTATGGGATAATAGCGTTTGCCGCACCTGGGGATGGACAAAAATATAAAACACGGAGGAAGCTACTCAGAGAATTCACCGCCGGAAGAGAAAGCCCTGAAAGAATACGCTGACCTCTGGTAGGAAGTAGCTGTAAGGAGTAGGCTGTAACAAAAAGGAAATTGGTTATCTGGGACTTAGTTATATGATTTAAGTCGGCAATTGGGACTGCGTGGTATTTGGTAATTGGTGCAAATTGTGTCAAGCTAGCTACTTTTCAGTCCTCTATAGAGAGCGAGCACTTATTCTTCTCCTAATACGCGGCCCGCGTTCTCCAAGCATAACTCCGTACCATGGTACGTTCGACAGGATTGCCGAACCCTCGAGAGAAGGAACCCCACCAGGGGCAAAAATATACTTTCTCTTCCGCAGCCTAGTTTTCGCACCCATCCTTGCTCGGCTACTAGAGGCCAGTGTAACATTTTAGCGGGCCCCGCGAGGACTTCGAGGACTTAACAATGAAGGAGTACTGGGAAAACCTTCAAGTGGAGTGTAGGCTTGCCTCATATTGCACTCTTTCTCTATAGAAAAATGTGTTCAGGTTTAAATAGGTCGACAAATAGGATTATGGCGCATTTCGTTTAACATTATAGGATGAAGCTTGCAAAGCGATTCATCCTTTGATGGACTCCTTAGTGGAGGGCTCCGTGTGATTTCGATTACCCGTGGTTAATTACCATGCGCTTACTTCACACAGTGCATGCAAGTCGTGGATTCGAACCCTCCCGCTACGATAGCAGTTCGATGGAGGGAAAATGTGAAAGGTCCGTGTACTGGGCGTTGTTAGTGCTCGTTAAGAATCCCAGGTGGTCGAAATTATCCGGAGCCCTCCACTACGGCGTTCCTCATAGACTGAGCCGCTTTGGGACGTCCATCCTATAAATCCAGACCAAATGTGCCATAATCTTATTTGCTGACCCATTCAAACCTATATACATTTTTCAGTAAGGAACAGAATCCTCGCAGCCCTGCTAGGAACACGCTCTCTGCAAGAGTGGATATATGCTCCTCTATAAAGAAATTACTGAAAAAAAACTGCAGCCGAGCGTGAAATAAAACCGAGAAACTCTGCCTTGCAAGCCGGGCGCGCACCTCTTGACTACAGCTGACGAGCGTCACCGCTTTCGAACACTTATAAAGCACCCCCGCTAACTTTAGCCAGGGTATAAAAATATGCCGCCGCATTCTATGACGACGCTACCAATTGCATGCTGCTTTATATGTATGAAGCATGTCACACGTTTTCGTATTATGGTTAATTTCATTATTAATCGACGTTAATTAACCAACCTCGCAAGCAATGAAGATAGGCGAAAAATTACAATGAGAAAGTTGTAGAACGGTCCGTAAAACGTCCGATTGAACATTTTCTTACTGGGCGGCGTAAATTGCGGGGGGGTGGGGGGGAACAAGGGGGTCACAACCCCACTTCGCTCAGGGTGTTAGGGGGGGGGGGGGGGGGCACAGCACACGAGCGTCACCCCGCCTGAGATTTTTCCGGCACTGCTCGGTCGTCATCGAATGATATGAGCAGCACACACAAAACAGGAAAGCCGCGTGAGTCAGGAGGCCTCTTGCCTTCCTCAGAACGGCTCAGAAGAATAAGATGTTCAGAGAACAGTTCTGTCATAGCTACAATATGCCAAAAATGAAAGAAATTGCCGTAACTACGTGTAATTGTGTTCAACTTAAATTCAAGCCTCTGGTTTTCTGGCATGCAGTCTATGTGTGATTGATCCCCAGCGCAGCCGGGTATGAACCTGTTGTACAATGGGTAAAAGATTTCCCCTGCATTGGTTCTCGGCTTATTTAGGGTGAAATTCTTGGGAAATCGGTGGTTGACCCCACCTTGAGTAGAAGGAAAAACCTTGTGCCATGGAGCTCTTTGGCCACAGATGCCCTTGCGCAATATACATGCATCATCACCATCATTGTCATCAAGCAGTAATTGAGACCGCGATGTTAAAGTGTGGTCCTGCGCGTTCGAGGGTCAGGACCATATAAACCCTCGAAGCTTTCTTCGGCGTATTTTTTTTTTTGTTCGGACTTGCCAAACGTTTTGACATTGTGTGAGACAGGCGCTGATAGTGCGACTCGCACCTTGGCTGCATGCATAATGCCTCAGATGGCGATCTTTATTTATAAAAATAATGGAAATAAATGGTACACTTTGAGAATGTCTATTGCCGTCACTTTCAATTTGTTAAAACTGCCTGTGTGATAAGAAAAGTTTGAATTTTGAATATACTTCCACTGTATCAGACCCACGCGTCCCGGGAGCCAAAAATAAAGGAACATGGAAGCTGTGACTACAGCGAGAAAGCGTAGGTGGTTAATTGCTGCCGAAATAGCACAACCGCTGAACTGGAATGCTTAAACCGCACAACGCAGGCTTTAGATTCGAGGAAAGCTGCAAAATTTACTTTATGCTCTGCGCTAGAGATGTGCACGGACCGGTATTCTTACATTCTTACTAGGCCCGGTCCTACACCCTACTCGCCGGTTCTTCTGTCCCGAATCTGAACTCTATCGCGGCTCACTATCAGTTTCTAATCACCGACCCGGCTCGGCACGGGCCGGTGCACACCTGGACGTGCCCGTACAGGCCCTTTCAATTTTCATGAAGAAATGTTGCTCTTTGGAAAATAGATAGAGAAATACATTAACAGGCAGTAAACATACGTTGGGGTGAGAGCTGAAAAAGTTGCGGACGGCAAAAAGTGCAACATAGAGTTCATATCTGGAACGAGTGCCTACTGAAGCTGGGCGTGACGAAACAAAAAGCGTGTTATAAAATGAGCACTGCATGCCATCGTTTTCAGTTGCTCCTGAGAGAACACTTCGGGAGCAATTATCTTTAAAAAGCAGTTGCCCAACTAAGCTTCCATTTAAAAACGCCACAAATTATTCAACAAAAAGATCCCTTATGCTCTTCAATTTCGGTGACTCTAAGCGGACCTGTTCAAGAAATGTAACCAATAATCATTCTAATATTAACCATAGAACTACGGTTCCTACACGTCGAATAGTTCATGCTTAAATTTGAAGGACCACTTTGTATTGCTCCTTCTGCCGGTCGGCAAAGATGTACGTACCACCAGAGGAAGGAAAATTCCGCTGGATGTGCTTGAACGCGAGCAGGCAGGATTCCTTCCTTAGCATGTTTTACGCCTTTAGACTATTGCTTTTAGCTCCGAGATTTAGGAAAACGGACGGCGAAAATTTCAGTCGTACTTAAGGTCCCCTTAAGAATATGTTGCCAAAGTCTTAATGGGTCCCTTCAACCGCCTAGGGTCCTCTTTGCACATGATTTCGCAAACATGTAGACAGTGTTTTTTTCACCGTCACATAAGTCTCAACCTTACAGACAGCTCCCGCACAAGTACCTCTTATCTGTCGCCTAGACTAAGTCTATATTACATATCTGCTTAATATATCTTTCTTACCACTCCTTGCACAGAGGTACAGCAGTTAAGCGGCGCGCCCAGGCCCCGGCTGGGGGCTGTTTCAGGAACAGGCACCAATTAGGTTTGTGGGAACCATATTGCTCTTCGAGAGCAACATCTCGCGAGCAATAATTATTCAACTGCCACCTGCCGCGGTGGACAGTTCGCACTCAACCCGGTGGAAGTGTTGTGATGACGTCATAAGGTCGCCTGACCAAGGTGGCAGGTTGGCCACCCACTTTTCTCTACACACTAAAGACAACAACACAGGGGACGCCGCTTAATGGCCTGATTACGCTACTGCATTATAATGAAGCTGGGCAGTCTAATGAGGAGAACGCAGCAGAAGAAAACGCGCTTCAGATTGTTGCTGTTTGGGAGCAGAAACTTTTGCAGTAATGCCAGTGAAAATGGAAGCCAGCCATGCCACGCAGTGTGTCGTCTAGCGCTCTAATTTGAAGCGTCCCTTAGCGAAAGAAGGCGGTGCTAAAAATGCATTTCGAGCGGCGCAATTTTTACCCGCCGCGGGTGGCTCAGTGGTTAGGGCGCTCGACTACTTATCCGGAGTTCCCGGGTTCGAACCCGACCGCAGCGGCTGCGTTTTTATGGAGGAAAAACGCTAAGGCGCTCGTGTGCTGTGCGATGTCAGTGCACGTTAAAGATCCCCAGGTGGTCGAAAAAATTCCGGAGGCCTCCACTACGGCACCTCTTCTTCCTTCTTTCACTCCCTCCTTTACCCTTTCCTTACGACGCGGTTAAGGTGTCCAACGATAAATGAGACAGATACTGCGCCATTTCCTTTCCTCTAAAATCCAATTATTATTACAATGTATTAATTTCGTATTAATTCTGCATTTTTTGACCCTATGCTTAAATTGCCATACGAATGCTTTCTAAGTATTCTTGGAGTACTATTTTGAACAATTTTACAAATGCGTCAAAAACGCATTTTCTGTCCGCTCAGTATATTTATTGCACATTAAAATACACTAAAACATACAATTATTTATATTGAAAGCATGCTAAACATATGCATTAAATACATTACACTACATTAACAATACACTAAAATATGCAATTAATACATTAAAAATATGTTCACTTCGGCTCGGCTTACAAAACGGGTGCTAGTCGTATCCACCGCGTACTACTGATGAATGTTGTTAAAAGCAAACGAAATGAAACAGACAATCGCAGAGAAAACGCGTTGTCATCAAGACGTCTATGCAATGCAACGTCAGTGGACGGGACCTGAACGGGTAAGATGTCGCCACGCTGGAAATGTCGACGGAAACTGACGTCAGCAAAGAGGAACTGCTCCGACAAGCCTAATCCTTGGCGTGGCTTATATATACCCCCGAGAGGAGACACATTGTCTTGCCCAGTGAGCCGCAATTTGCGCGAAGACTGCGGGCCCCCAAATTACTGCACAAGCGTCAGAGTAGTCGCGGTCGAATATGCGGTCTATCTAGAACCGAATTGTCAGTCGTAACTTTCGTCAGGCATAGGTCAGGAGTCGAACTGTCAACCAACAAATACATGGGCGTCTATGAGAGATGGTCGGCCTTACCAGTCGGGGTATTTTTCGCTGGCATGTTCGGGTCCGGAGGCGCGCAGGGAGCCATTTCCGGTATAATGGTATCAGGCTGTCCACACGTAATTTAAATAAGGGGTGACTGCCTTTCTGCTAGAAGTTAACATAAACAAATAGACGAAAAGGAAGAGTTTTCACTGTTCCCGGAAACGTGAATTCAAGCGCAGGTTGTTCCACGGCACCTTGAAGTGTGCTGAAAAAATGCTGACGTGGACTACTCATTAGTTACAGTGGAAGTGTACTACACACGATTTAATTTCATATTTACGAAAGTACACTGTAAATGCATTGCCAACATGTCAATTCCCGAAACGCGATTTCGAGCACTAACTGTTCAACGGCAGCTTGAAGTGTGCTGCAAATAGGTTTACACGGACAGCTCATTCGTTAGAACTGAAGTGTACTTTGGACGGATTAATGCCGTATTTGCGAAAGTACACTTTCAATATATTGCCAACATGCAAATGCTATTTCCGGAAACACGGTTTAGAGCACTAGGTTTTTCTACGGCAGCCTAAAGTGTGTTTCAAATATGTCTAAATGGACGCCCCGTTTGTTAAAATTGAAGCATACTTGAAACGAAATAATACCATATTTACGAAAATAAGCATTTAATACATTGACAAGATGTTGAAACCGCAAAAACATTTGTTCACATGTTTGAAACGTGCTCGAAACATGCTTAAAGTGATTTATACTTCGAATGTATTAATTCCGTAATTACGAAAGTACACCTTTAATACATTCCGCATACATATTTTTTCATGTGTTTGAAGCATGCTGGAAGCACGCGTTAAATGACGTATGCTTCGAATGCATGGATTTCATATTTACGAAAGTACACTTTTAATATACTGACAAGATGCTAAACCACATTCATATTTTTTACGTATTTTAAACGTGCTCGAAACATGCCTAAAGTGACGACTTCGAATGAATTAATTTCATATTTACGAAAGTACACTTTTAATATATTGAGCAGATGCTGAAACCGCATTCATATCTTTCACATATAAGAAACGTGGTGGAAGCATGCTTTAAGTGACGCATTTTTGGAAAATTTTAGGAATATATTTTGTATACCTAGCATAAAATTTCAGGAACCTATTTCCGGCATATCTTGAGTGCATTCCTAAATACAAAAAAAGTTTAACTTACATTATAAATATCCCGAAGTAAAATCTAAACGTAATAGCTTTTGCTAAGGGGTGCCACTGCAAGAGAGCCAAACATGTATTAAAATCAAATACAGGCTGATGCTTTCAATATTATGTTCTGTCAACCTGAAAACGGAAGATTGCGCAGTTTAACTACCCATAGTTACACAAGGCTATGAAGGAGGTCGTTCCAGTTTAATTGAGACCATTTGGGCTTATTGGTGTTATATTTTACGCTTTGTGCTCAAAATTACTGATAAAAGGCATTATTCTACCAAAGCTGTGGTGCGTCAGTTGGTGCGTTTTAAACATAGACGAATGTTATCATTACGTCACGAGGTGATAAGATCATAAGAATAACGTTTAGAATTGTTTACAAGTGTTCCATTTATGCCATGCATTCGGTAAAACATGCACAAGTGAGTGCCCCTGCAAGACAATTATGACATTAGCAGCTTTGCTCTTTATATTGCAGCTCTGACATGCCCATTACAAGGACACAGTGGATGCTCGGCATCGTGCACGAAACCGACCTGCATACAAGGAACCACACCTCCGACTACAACATTTTTCTTCCCTGAAAACGGAAATTGTAAAAAGTTTATTTTCAGCGGACGGTGCCCGGGAAACTTCCCTCGGACATCAGAGGAATGCTATAGATGCTGTAGATATACTCTAGAAGGACAACGACACGGGTAGTGTTAAACTGATTTTCAGTTTTGACGCTATAAATGTTCGATCTGAAGTATGGTGTTGTTCCTTAACTTTTTTACAATGAGCTTCAGATCAGTATTCTAAGAAAGTAAAAGCGCTATCAACTGAACCTGGTGTCTAAAAAGAAAGACTGACGTTTATGGCGTTGTAATTTGCACCTATCTTAAACCACAAAGGTCCGGTGGAGAAGTCCAAATGACTGGAACATTTTATTTAAAGTAATGTTTGAGTGATTACTACAAATTGGAAAGTACATACGATGCGTTTTTAAAATTCGGTTCATAAAAAGGCATGATAGTTATTTTTGCATTTCTCTTCAGTGCACTACACTAAGCAGATTATTTTTTGCGACTTATCTTACGAACGTAAAATTTACAGCTCCTGCCAGCTGAAAAGCTAGAATAAAGAAACTAATGATAAACAGCGCACGACAGTCTAAAGGATGTCTGGCAAGCATGAGCAAGTGGTTTACCCTCTTTTAGATGTGAAACAAGAAGCAAAGAGAATTTTTTGTTCTTTCGAGTAGAAAAGGAATGTCCGGCTACGGTAATTTTTTCACTCAGGATAACCCAGATATTAGGTTTCTCAAGCACCAGTATTATCAAACACTTGAAATTGAAAAGTGCAGCTGCTCAAAGCTATCACAAATGATAAAACACTTGTCGTAACCTACCAGCAAAGAAGTTTTTCCCTGTGTCATGAATATGCATGAAACCAAAAGTGCTGGTCGCCGCAAAGCAGCTTATGGAGGCCGTACTTCTTGATTTCTTATTCTTGGCATGTGCACCAGTTTCGCGCAGTAGCTGTGTCTCTCAAAGCAACGAGGAGACAACCGCTTGAATTATCGCGCATCGTGAACTCCAATCTACGCGTGGTAACTGCTCTCACAATGCCCGATACGTGTAGTACTCTAGCTAAATATGGTGTTGTTGACTGTTCAGGAATTTAAAACTACTCATTTATCTTGACTGTACTTAGTTGAGTTATCTATTGCCAAGAAACACCGTACCGCAAAATATATATCTTTTGTCTCTAATAGAGCAACAACACTACTACACTACTGCTATGTTTACTTCATGTACTCTTGTGGCAAATCTTCATGAGGCTCGTCTTAGGCATCGTATATCCTCATGCCGATGCGCGCTGTTTCCTGTACTGATACTTCATTCGGCGAGATGATTCAGCACGTGGAGCCATTACAGAGCTTTACGACAACGAGCACAAACAGCTTATGGGAATTCCAGTCTCCTACAATTATTCTCCTCGAAAATCACGGCACATTGCCCACAAATCAGCCAACAGCAATTAACCCACCACAGAAATACGTCTCTGCTCGTCGTGTACGAGGCGTCAGCAAAACCGCTGCCCGTATCCTGAAAAAAGATGGCCTCCATATAGCACACAAGCGTACGAACACGGTGATGTTTTTCCTATAAATTCGCCAAGACCAGCCACTGAATTAAAGAGCAATGTTTACAAAATTCCTTGCACCCACTGTGATGCAAGATACAGTTGCGAATCTAAAACCTAAAAGGCAGAATTCGACGACAAATAATGACGTGCGCCACTTTTCGATAAAGCATAACACGGCTGCCGAACATTTTGAAGACGTAGACAATAAAATAATTTGCGCAGAAAGCACGATCTTGAAAATTAGGACTAGCTACCGAAAAATACTTTTATTGGATTCATGTCGTGGTATAATCAATCCAAACAATGTCAGCCGCACAAGGGGCGACCTCCACTTTATACGTGCACAGGGACTCTGCTGTGCAGCTCACAGAAGACGAAAAGGCACCATCAGCCATCCCGCAGAGTACGGCACAGTGACTCACAGTTGCAGACCTCGAGTCGCCGCAGCCGCCCCTCTGTACCCTTCACAACGCCGCATTCCTTCTTTCTGCATCACCATTTATTTTAAGACGAAAGCCGACGACCTCACGTCACCCGAGAAGAAGGTGCCGAACCAGCTCCGGAACGTCGGGAGTTTTAAATAAAAAAGGCCTTTGCTTTTGAAAGTGATGTCCGAGTCTTCTATAAGTTTTGAACCCAGCCAGGCTAGCAGTTCTGCCGAAATGTTTTCACATCCGTTAGTGTGAGCTTTCTTACTTGATAACACAAATTGTCCTGCAAGCAGCAGGCTAGAAACGTTCAGACGACATTTCTAAATACTGGTATAAGTGTCTTGCTCTTGTTGTTTATTACAAATTTTTTTTTTTCAAACTATCGCTCGCCTTGTGTTTACGAGATTTTTGTTCAAGCTTTGGTAGCTTGGCGCTATTGTTTGAGGAGGGGTGTTTTGGGGGTTTTTTAGCGTACCTGTATCGGTGGGATTAGCTTTACAATGACCTCTCAGTAATTTTTCCGCCTGTTACTGATTTAAGTTATTGAGTCTCCACCACTGCTTGCAAACGCTAGTGTCTTCTATAAACTGCTTGAGGGATTGAGACGTTAATTGCTGCTCAGTTCGAGAGCCCTCAAGGCACGCGATGCGCGAGACGTCGTCCAAAGGAACGTTCATTCTCCTCAGGATTTCCAGGAGTGTCTCACGTTCTGCACCAAAACACAAGCCCGCTAAAACGAACGCCTTTGCTGCTCTCTTGCGTTACGCAATGCTTGTTCTGCGACAGAGCTGCTCTCTTCTACCGACAGCGCACGAACTCTGCTTTACGTTGGTATAGACGCACAAGATTCAATTGCCCTCTCTCCTATGTTTTAGGGGAATCCTTCAGGGTGAAGCGCATTTGCAATAAGGAAGTAATTACTGATTTGCATCCACCCAAACGCAGCCATGCGGCTACAAAGGAAAGCTATACAGCTTGCATAGAAACTTCGGAGTTTAAGAAAAATGCTTCCTCGTCCGAGGTTCAAACCAGAGACTACAACTTCCCCTGAGCAATCCCCTATAGCACGGATGACCAGTATATTTGTATTTCACAAAAAAAAAACTGATCACCTCCGTTATATTTCCATTCATGCAAACTTATATGCTATGCGATGTACCGCCTTCAGCACGCTTAACACCAACGCTAGAGCGCGCGTATTCCACTGACATTAGCGCCGCCAGGCTTCGGCCGCCGGGTATCAGACAAGATCAGGGTGGAAGCAGGGCACGAGCTGCCGCAAACACACTGTGCAGCATTGTCCCGGACTCGGCGCCCAGCGCTCATGGGCTGTAATATCAGTGCAGGACGGGCGATCGAGCGTTCGTGCTAAGCGTGCTGACGGCAGTAAGATTCAAATAGACTGAAGAAAAACAAAAGAAAACGATTTCCAGCAAACCATAAGTGCTGGCAAGGGCGACATTAGATGAAGAATATGCCGCCCATTTTCATTATAAGGTGTCAAATTTTCTTCGAGAATTTCGGACATAAATCCTAATAAGCATATCAATGTTCTGATTCTTGAGTTTTGTTCTAGTCTTAGCACGACATGTCTTTTGTTTTGAATAGCACGAAGAACCATAATCATCATTATCATCTAGCGCATTTCGGTTTATTAAAGAGAGGTGCGGTAGAGGATTGCTTACTTTCTCTTTATTCCAACATAGGCGCATCCGTGTTTGAAGTCTAGGGTCAAAGTGGCGTAATAGAGCTGCAAAAGTAAGCGAAAAATTAAACCAATTAAAGGATGACTTACATTCGAGTGTCCACACGAGCTGCAATTGCTCATGCAGAATATAAGTTAAGGAACAGGCTGGCTGCGCAAAACTAGGAGTAAAAGAGCGGAAATAGTACAGTTCGCGCTAACTCGGAAGTTATACTCGGGGTGAGTCAAAATTGCGACTGCAGTAAGGTAACTGTTGGTTGGGCCATATACCGGCCTCGTCAAATAGGAATACAAGAACCAAAGGCAGGGGGGCGAAACTTCGTATGCCTCCCAGCGGTCATGAATTAGAGACGGTAGCGCCAGTTCCTCGTTCAGTTACGTTCCTAGCGTTTGATGTACGAGTTGTCTCCATGACAAGGGACTATCGAGACACGCGGACGCGGGGGTCGTTCGCATGGTCTGCTTCAACTGGCCCAAAATCGGGCCCGCTAGGGGAGGTGGGTCGATATATCGTCGTCCACTGCTGCGCACTACCACGCGCCGTCCTTTACTTGGGTTTTCGTACACCCTTTCTTTTTTGCTGTTGTGGCATGTTAAAATTGGTTGCACTGCTGGACAACAATGGCAACCGCAGCTGTAGGCCAATGTATGGAGAACAAAGAACATTTTTCATGGCCATAGTGACACATATATCATTCTCGTTACGTTGAATCAAAAGAGATGTTTCTCAAAATACACTGCGTGTCGACGTCACAGCGTTCCGTACAATACAGATATTGTGTGTGGACGCAACAGATGTGTCAAGTTTATCTCTAACGGAGCAACTGACTTTTCAATACATCATATTTCGTGTATCATTCACGCAATACGTATGCGATCATTCCTGCATAATTTTCACGCAATACGGAAGGATCAGTCTCTTCACAGTGAATGCCCGAAATTTACTGCATGCATAATGTACCTTACAATCATAGCCAATTGCAGAAAAGCGTGAAAGCAAACTACTATCACGCAACAGCCTTCACTCTCCATGCTGATATGTGCGACATTAATAAAATGCAGTTAACATACAGTTGCATAAACGGTTCCCAGGATATGCCGACTCTTGCGGACCAAACCCTGTGACTGCTTCGTCAACAGCAGTGACTAAATTATTGTTCATAATTCGCGATGCCGAAATGAGCGGTGGCTCCCGAGAAAGCGAGCGCAGATAGCGGCTCACGTCGTATACGTGCGGGTCTCGCTGCACTCTGAGCAGTTTCGAAGGTCACGAGCACAAAACGAAACACCCTTGTAGTAGTCGCAGCACTTGCATCACTAACACATGAAAGCACAGTATGCCGAAGCGTCTGTGAACAGCGCTGCAAAGCAGGCGACAGTGCCCGACATAAAGTGCGACTGACGGAGTCCACGAAACACACGCCAAGGATGGGCGGGGGTTCGAACGACCGCGCGGGCCAGAAATTCTGAAAGGAAAAGAGAGTTAGAGCGAGGAGGACGATTCCTCCTTTCAGAAGCTTCTTGCAGTTACATTTTGATCTTTACTACGGACGCTAGCGCCGATTCCTCCTTCCGTTACGTTCACAACGGATGGTGCACGGAGTTAGGGTTTCAACGGAGGTTTTTCGATTGGCCGGGACGGAAGTGGCTCGCGCTTTCTCCCCCTGCCAGAGCTCGCCGCTCTACAAAATGTACTGCTTGGAACCTAAATTGAGTGCACATTGTTAGATGCAGTGAAGCACAATTGCAATACGTTCCTCGCAATCTTGAATCTTTAACTGGCGAATAGAAAATGGCGTTACCTGTGTTAATTCAGTTCTGCAGTCGCGCTGCTGGCTAAGAATTGAGAGATCCCTTGCGGGTGAAGGTCGAAGACTAGGACACGCAGCGCAAGAACGTCATGTAATGTACAGTTCTCGTTAGAGTTGGGAGAATTTTTAATTATGCCTTGCAAACTAGTAAAAAAAGTCGGGCTTTATTTTCTCGGTCACATTACAAGTGGTAACAGTTTGGATAGGACATGTAGTAGGGTAACCAAAGCGCTAGAGTTTAAAGCCGAGTGAAGCATGAAAAAGCTTGTCAGAACTGTGTATTGTCCAGACGTGCGTGCAACCGTATAGTGCCTCCTCTACACCTGATGAAACCAGATCGTTTTTTCTTTCTTGGCACTTTGGGGATGTCCGGTTCACTCAAAATCTGGCAGCCTTCGAGGCGAACTTAGTGAACGTGCGTATGGACAAAATTTGTTACTCTAGCTGGCAGAATCGCACCTTGTGTGAGTGAAAGCACTCTCTCAGGGCAATCGGGTCGACCTCAGGTTAACGTTAACAGGGCGAGCATGCGTTGCGTTTTAGAAATATTTCGCCGGCCCCAAAGTGTGTTGTAGCGCTAAACTCATGCAGGACCTTTTTTTTCAACAATACCAGCGCGAAAAACGGGGATGAAGGGTAGAACAACAAAGGAAAAGCGCTCCTTAGCACCTAGGACGTTAGCACCTAGTATTACGCTAGGTGCTGCACGTGCGAATGCGACGAATTCGGTCCATAAACACTCTGCACGAAGTGCAACTAAGACGCCCAAAGGCTAAAGATGAGTAGAGGCTCGGCTCAGAATCCAGACAAAGTTTGCATTACGGACCGCGCAAACATAACTTTCTGTCCAAGGCGATTCTTGAAGGCAATACTTATGACAGACTAAATGCAGACAGTGTCCACAACAGGAACACTAATAACATTGTTCACATGAACAGGCACATTGTTCTTCAACTTCAGCGGTATTGGTGAAGGTGACCGTCCCGCGACCTAACCTCCAGCGGTCGCAGAGGCTAATTTCCCAGTTTCCGGTGAACAGGAACGGTAACGAGACGACGGAGAACGACCAAGGCGCAGTGGTGGCGAAGTTATACTGCGGTCGGGCATTGGAGGCGTGAAAGCGGTCGTGAGGACATACGGCAAGAAAAACGGCGGGAACAAAAGCGTGAGAGTATCCGAGAGACCGCAGTTAGCATATAGCAAACGAGCGACTCTCGGTTTCCGTAGGAGTTGACGGGAGCCCTTGTTGACCGATGGTTCGTGGCGGGTGCTCGGTGCGGCATTTTACTTCGAACTTTATCCCTGCATGGTAGCAACTCTGTGGGCTGAGGTCTTGATTCGGAGCCGAAAAACCGATCTGCGCCGTAGCTGAGGTCGTGGTTGACCTAGGTCCGTCGAGCCCAGGGTCGTGATCGCTCGATGCGCGGTGCTTAGGAAGCACTGGGTGCAGACGACGTCAGGAATTCACGTCTTAAATGCCAAAGTTCAACCCTTCTCGCATGATCCGACGGACCACAGAGGCGAAGTCCCCAGATCCGGCAACGTGAGCATTAGCAAAAATCTTTCATTACGTTGCACAGCTTGCCAAATTTTGTCGCGGACTTCCGAGCATAAGACCTCAAAAGCACGGCAATGTTGCATGATGTCGGCTTCTGAGGCAACGTTTTGTTCTGTAATCGGAAAGGTCAACACATCTTCACCGATCCCTTTCATGTGGTGGCCAACTTTGTCCTCCTCTGACGTATGCCTGTTGACGAGACGGCAAAGATTGTTCACTTACTCAATGAATATAGTGCAACTCTCACCCAGGACCCGTGTTCTTTCGTCGGGGGTCTGCAGTGCTCGCTTGTTTTAAGAGCGTTAGCTTTTACTACTTAAATTTGTCAAGGACTAGTCTCTCTGCAGTGATGGTCAAATTAACCCAAACGGTCACCACACTCTATCACATAGCAAAAGTGGGCGCGTAGCGCCTCATTTGATACCTATACTTTCGATCCTTTATATATGTGCCAGTATAGCGGCCATCGAAGTGGGACAACTCTCCCCACGCCCTCCCGGGACCACCATTGCAGAAAATTTAGGGGCCACACATTCGACGCAGAATGGTCGCAGTGTTGTTAAAAATTACTTGGCATGTTCCCGAGGAAAAAATTACTAATTGAGATGAAGCCTAAAATACGTGTGGGATTCGCAACAGCGACCTTTCCGCCCCAAACTGTGCATTCCGGGGACCTTCATACGGTCATTGCGGTCGAGCCGTTTCTCGCAGGAGGTTTCGGATGGTGTCATACGATTCGCCGTGTTGTGATGCACATGCTTATAAATGTGTTAACTGATATAACAAGGAGATATACCAGATATAGTGAAGGTGGCTGTAGATCGCAATAGTAGTGCAAAATTCATAAGGTAGATGGCACCGCTTGTCTCTTAGAAGAGATGTTTCCAGAAAAGAAACATTCGCGGATGTTTAGATCTGGTCGTGTTCACGTTTCCTGAGCACACCGATGTAAAAATTTGAAGCGCCCATAGCTAACGCTCGTAAGTAGATAACAAAGGAAGTGTTGGTGGAGAATATTTTTGGAAAGAGAGGTTCCCAAAGCTTTTTGTTCTCTTGTCCATAAACCACTTGATTCCACTTGGTAAAAGTGTGCTAATAGTTCTGGAACCACAGGACAGTAGTCGTGGCGAAAAAGAAAACATAGCTCATATGTGGTGCAAACTCCACTGTTTATACCTAGTTCCTCATTGATAGCGGATGAGCAAATGCTCTACGTCATGTTCACATTGGCTGGTGTATGTTCGTGGTGTGCCATGGCGGAGCCAGAGGCTGCCCAGGTTCTTAACTGTGTGTCCCTTGGGCAGACAAGTTCACTGCTTCACAAAGCGCCGGTGGTACTGCAACTAAGTGCCGGATGAGACCAAGGGGCCGATATCAATATTTATTGATATCTAAAAAAAGACTCCCTGAATCTGATATTCAAATGAAGAAAGACAATGCACTGAAACAAAAAAGTACTGACATATATATATATATATATATATATATATATATATATATATATATATATATATATATATACTGTGGTTTTGATCAATGGCAGAGTAATAGTGGAATTATTCTGTGCTTGAAAATCACTGATTAGAGAGCAGAAGAAAAAACAACCACAGGCCACCTGTGGAACCCGAATCCGCGGCCTCAGCATTTCGCGTCTGGTCCTCTAACGAGCCACAGCAGCTCTCCAATCTTCTGCTTTCGGAGGCTTTCATGTTACATGAAACCTAACTTTGAGAATGACCTAAAACCACTTAAACTTCTACACATTCCATTGTGCTTTCTTTGCTTTCGGCGGTTTCGCTGGCTGTTGGCTTCCATCATTATCTGTCATAACAAGCTCCTCATTTTCCTACTCTTGTCTGCTCAATAGCTTAAAGAGGACCTTAGTTCTGGCAGTCTTGATGCTATAGGTAGCATAACAGGATTATCGCTTATTATCCGGCCTCACTCTTCGATCACGTTCCACGTGTCACTTACGGTAATACAGGACGTACTACGTCCGCCCCTATGGACAAGCGTAGCTCTGGAAAACACTCAAAGTTAGCTGCCGTCGTAGCTCAGTTGGTAAAGGAGCGGAGCCGGAATTCCGAGGTCTTGGGTTAAGATCTCACAGGCGGAATGTGGTAGTTTTTCAGTACGTTAGCACTATTGTGTTTACTCCGCCGCAAAGCTCTTGGCTGCTTGTCTGGTCCCTCCACGACCTGGAGTAGCTGATTGCCTACCATTTGGGTGACACGTACGTGGGCCCCCTAGGTCTCGTGACCTTGTGACGTTATCACAACATGCCCACCGGGTTGTGAGCAGACTGCCCATCGTGGCAGGTAGCAGTTCAATTAATGATTAGTAGCGAGATATTCTTCGGGAGGAGCAACCTGTGTCTCACAAGCCCCATTTTTGGCGGCCCATTCTATCACAGGGCAGTAGCATATCGCCTAACCGCTGCGCGACTGCGCCAAGAGGTCCATGAGGACTCCCAATAACCTATGAATGCAGAGAATTAGTAAATATACCGCAGTACAAGTCTAAAGTGACGCAGTATAACGCTAACCTACATGAAACGATATGTCAACCGAGGTAAGCCCATTCAAATCAAACAAAAGCACCGAAACTCAAGATCATCATCATCATCAGCCAGAATACAGCCATTGCAGGGCTAAGGCCTCTGCCATGTGTCTCCAATTAACCCTGTCCTTTGAGAGCTGTGCACACCGTATACCCGCCAACTTCTCAATCTCATCCGGCCACCTAACGTTCTGCCGCCCCTTGCTACTCTTTCCTTCTCTTGGAATCCACTCCGTAATCCTTGAGGACTAGCGGCTTATCTTGCCTTTGCATTACATGCCCAGACAAGCCCATTTCTTCCTCTTGATTTCGACTAGGAAGTCATTAACCGGCATTTGTTCCCTCACCTACTCTGGTCGCTTCCAGTCTCTTAACGTTAAACCTATCATTTTTTTTCTTTCCATAGCTGGCTGCGTTGTCCTTAACATAAGCTGAACCCTTCTAGTTAGCCTCTCTGTTTCCGCACCGTAGGTCAGTACCAATAAGATACAGGTGTTGTACACTTTTCTCTTGCGGGGTAGTGGTAAACTGTCATTCATGATCAGGGACAATCTGCCATATGCGCTCCACCACATTCTTCTAGTTATCTCCATCTCATGATCCGGATCATCGGTCACTGACGGCTCTAAGTAATCCTTTACCATTTCCAGCACCTCGCTACCGATTGTGAACTGTATAGAAGCGACTCATGCAGAATGCCAATACCTTTGGGAGTTATTTATAGTTTTATGGGGGTATAGCATCCCAAAGCGACTCAGGCAATGAGGACGCCGTATTGAAGCGCTCCGGAAATTTCGACCACCAAGAGATATTTAGCGCGCACTGACATCATACATTAAACGGGCCTCTAGAATTTTGCCTCCATGGAAATTCAACTACCGTGGCCGGGATCGAACTTTTGTCTTTCGGGTCCGCAGCCGAACGCCATAACCACTGAGCCACCGTGGAGGTAGGACCAAACGTTAAAGGTTACACACGGTAGATAAACAGAGCAGCATATAGGAAAATAACGTTTTGCTAGGGTGGGATAATATAAATGAAGGCATAGAAATCTAATACGCTTTCTTTATGAAAGTTAAGAATTCGATGGTGCCGAATATTTATTTTATTATAGAGAATCAGAAGAAAAATCCACCTAATTTTGGCTGGCAAACTGATAACTTATAACGCAGTTTGTCAAAAGCAGTTTGCCCGCCCTTTTGCGCTTAACATTTTAGCATGAAGGTTGAGCACGCATAATAAAAAACTAGAAAATATTTTTTCCAAAAAGCCATCGGGATTCCGGCCGCTGCTTAATCATTTACCTTCAATATCATGTGTAAAACTTGACTAACATTACTAACACTGTGCACAAAACTTTTTTCTGGAAACGCTGACGAGTTCTCTTTTATTTCAGCTTATATCCTTGTTGTACGCTGTATTAGGATTTTAAAAGATGTCACAACGCTTATTACCTCCCTATCCGTCGCTCTGCGCATTGTGAAAGCTTTGGTCGGCCGCTGGGCATGTGGATATTTCCACATTTTGTTTGGCCATGTTGACCTTGTTCAGATTTTACAAATTTTATGAAAACGCACTGAATGTTAAATTTTTCATAATTTTATTACAGGAAGCAATGAGGAATCAGGGATTGCTTATTTCCCGCATATGGGGGGGGGGGTTGCTGGTACTTTTTTATTCTAGGGTGAGAGCAGGCCGTAGTCATTACCAGCGATGGGCATCCTCACGAGGGCGATACCTCATGAGGGCGTCCTCACCCTCACCTCATGAGGATTTCACTCGGTGAGGTGGGGGTGAGGGAGGAAAGACATAGTGTGGTGAGGGCGAGGGAGGGAAGGCATGATGAGGTGGGGGTGAGGGAGGGCAGAATTCACTTTTTGAGGGCGAAGGTGGTGGCCCGAACCGTTCTCCGGGCTAACGCTTTTGCCTGTGCCGCCCGTTGATGAATTCCCGTTTTAAAGCGCTATACTTCTTAGGGTGAAGATCCCGAGGAAGGCGTAGCTTTGCACATTGGAGGTGCACGAGGCGAACACGAATCGTGGGTGCAGCACACCTTCTCTGTCGCCGTGATGTACTACACCGCCGAAAAAAGCGCTCTTATAATTCGAAAACCTTTTTTTATAAATTGTGTTAAGTATTCGGTAAAACACCGTGTATATGCGATAACCAAGGGGTCACTGGCCTGGCTGTGCGGGTGGCTGCCAAGCAAACGGGAACCATGCTACCGTTGTCAACATTTTCGTTATCAGCCCCGAGTCTGTCAGATGACCAGAGTGTAGAGTAAAACACGTAGAAATTATACCTAGAAAGGCTATTGAATTCCCAAAATCTATGCCTCTTTGCTGGAACGAAGTCCGATTCCAGAAAGCGAAGTTTCACAGAATTGACTGCCGCGCGAAAAATGCTTTTGCAAAATTCCACCGTCAAATCAAAGCCTGTTGGCGGCGTTGGCGTGGAATTTTTATTCACGCTGTGAGTAGTTCAGTACAGTCATGTCTTCTGTCTATATTCTATTTTCTCTGGGACTACGGTATAGGAAAGCCTTGCCGCAATGTGGTGGGCAAAAGCGACCACTGCATTCTTACCACGAAAATAAAGCAGCACCTTAAACACCTTGGTATAAATCATCGCTCGCTCCGCCTTGCACTTTACGATGTGCTAAAAAAGAAAAAGGTGTACTGCTCTTCAAATACCATCAGAATCTTTTGGTTTATTTCAGTCCCTGATAAGACCCGTGACCGCGGAATCGCGCGCCCATTTTTATGAACCAAATTTCTAGCAGGCATGGTAGGTAATTGGCACTCAGCGTTTGAGTAGGGCGTAGACATGGAAGAAAAAAGTCACGGGCAGTTTCGCTTGGGATTAACCATGAATAATCGTTTGTTAGCACCGTTAGTCCTGTTTCGCATGGTTTATCTTCACTTTCTAAGCTGCTCCTTGGCGTGAACATGCTTACTTTGGTTGATAAGTCATATGATGTAAATTTGCGTGTTATTGCATCATTTAAGATTTGTACTGTGGTAGAATGGGTCATTCTCTACATTCACAGATACCTGGGAGTCCTGATTTCGCTCCAGGAGCACAGTTGCAGCGGTTGAGCTACGCGACATTGCCCTGCGATGGCAGGTGCTGCCATCGGTGGGGCTTGTGACACGTATGTTGTTCCTGAGGAATCTCTCGCGTCTAATCATTAAACTGAACTGCCACGGTGGGTATTTTGCTCACAATCCGACGGGCAGCTTGTGGTTACGTCACAATGTCAAGTGATCAAGGTGGTCCACATTCTAGAAGCAGGCATCGGACAAACAGACAACCACTTTTCGGCGGATCGGAAGATTTCAAGCACTAGGTGGCAACAACAGGAATCTTTTACTCCAGACTCGGGGAGTTGGTGATTACTATTTTCGGCCCAAATGCTGCATTTTAGCGAGCCGTTTCATTTTTAAGTCGCCTCATTAATGTTTTATTTTAAACGACCGCATAAGAGCCTCACTGCAGCAGAAAGCCGGCACTGCACCGGGGAAGGCATTAAAGGAATACAAAATTTTAAATCTTGGGGACGGGATCCGAACTCGCGATGGCACTAAAAAATGATTTCCGCTAGCCGCTACTTCTATGTATTCTATTTAAATTACCTAAATTATTTACAAAGCTTTTAGGATACACCACGAAACACATCGCAAAAAGGCAGCAACGCAGCAGTAGACACGAGGTATAGGCTCAGCGTATCACCAAGAAGGAGTGCTACTCCGATTTTAAGTCTATCGGTTCATACACTTCCCTAATTTGACCAGTCAGTTGGGAGAAATCCTAACATCCTGCCTGTACGAACTGCCAAGCTCTCGTGCTGTGCTTGCAATGTCATCGTCTTCGTCACGTAGCCGCGTTCACGAGAGTTGTTGTTGAAATGAGCCAGTCTCTCACGCTGTAGTTTGAAAGCGTGGCCTTCATCATCTTCCATCCGTGCGCGTGGAAGCGTCAAAAGACGAGCATGTAGCAAACCGCACGAGATGGCGGAAGATTAGAAGCAGACAAATTCAGAAGACCACAGTGCAATCACAAAGTCATCCGGTAACGGTAATTACGCGGCCTACAAAATTTCCTTTCTCTTAGTCAACTCTGTGCTTAGCACTTGTTGTAGTTATCGTCGATAAACGTTACTAAATTGTTTTCTAAATACTCTTGGCGTACATTAGTCTTTATCCACAGACACAACAATGCGCGGACTGATTTTAGCAGTCCATTTTAGCACAGTGGGCACGGCAGCAGCAAACGAGGCAGCATGCTAAGCAAACTTTTTTGCTTTGCTATCCAGGCTAGTGATCCCAAATCTGCGCCTTGGTAGAGGAGTGACGATCGCTTTCTAGGGCTGCGTGTCCTGCCCACTGTGTGTTCAGCATTTCCTTTCTTGCGTGATTGCATTATCAAAAGATCTGTTGTCTTGTGGCGGTGTTGAAACAAATCCTGGCCCGATTGAAAAACAAATGCTATCGGAATTGCTAGAAGGCCAGAGCAAGATTAATTGAAACACGGAGGGCCTGCAGGCGTCTCAAAGCTATAACTGAGAATAAGCTTTCCAGTTTAGCTCGGCGAATTGATGGCACTGGGAAACAGTTGCCGGGCGTACATGTCTTAGCCACGAAGGTAAAATACATGGAATCGGCAATATCGGAACTTCAGGAACAGCTTAGTAGAGTTAGGAACCAGATAGACGATTTAGAAAACAGAGGCCGGAGAAAAAACCTGATCATGTACGGAATAAAACAGCTTAGTCAGGAGACTAGCGAGGATATGGGAAAGGAAGTAATTGGTGGTGTTTTTTTTTTCTGGAACAAGGTTTAGCAGTGAGTGTTGGCGAAAAGATGCCACAGGGTTGGTAAAAACAGAAATATATACGGCGCGACCAGTCGTTTTGAAACTCCACGACTTCTGTGAAAAAATTTCAATATTATGGTAATGCTACTAACTCAAAAACACCAAAATCAGCTCAAAATCCAGGCACCAAAAAAAGAACTCAAAATCATAAGGTGGGGACTTCTCGAAACGAGTTGGGGAAATACGGAAACAGCAGTGCAAAAGCAGCGAAGAAGAGGGGAAAGAGGGCGCCCGGCTTTAAAGCTCATCTATGATAAGCTCAGCGTTAATAGCGTACTGTATGGTTGGGATCAAACAAGAGCTGCTCGCTTTAGGCGCAGAAAGAAATTAAACTGACTCCGGACTAAGAGACTTCAGACCCTGAAAATAATAAATGTCAATTGCAGAAGTGTTATTAAGAGACAGTTGAGTTGGAGACCCTTCTGCTTTTGCACGACCCTAAAATAGCGGCTTTGACAGATACTTGGCTTAACAATACAGTGTTTGACAGTCAGTTCTTTACCACTGGCTATACAGTCCTTGCCGTAGGCATCGTGATAGTAGAGGTGGAGATGTCAGCATTCGCTTTAAATCACCCGTGTGAATTTTACCAATGCCTGATGTACCCAATGTAGAGTGAATTTTTTGCGCAACGTACTATGGAAACGTTATTAGTGGAGCGATGTAGAGGCCTCCGAACTCTACCGTTGCCGCATTATAGGAACTGAAACAATATTTGTACACGAATGTTAAACTCAATAACCATATTATGATGTCAGGATATTTTAATTTGCCGGAAGTGGACTGGTCAAATTTTTCAGTTAAAAGGCACGACCCCCCCAGGTGAAGCTATGTTGGGCATTGCTTTTGGCTTCGACTTCTTGCAGATTGTAGAAGAAAATACCAAATTACAGGGAAATTCTCTCTCAATGCTCGACCTCTTCTTGTTAGCGGGTCAATTACTGCCAAAACAGACAGCAACATAGTAGATAGAATACCGGACAACATAGCTGTACTGCTCACTACTGCACACACCGCTTTAGATAACAAACCTAAATATTTATCCTATCGAAACTTTTCTCGAGGTACATAATAAGTATCTCGGACCACCGATGACTTCACTTGGACTAAGAATATTGACTAAATAATGGCAAATGTTAGTCGCAAGTTGTTCTTTTCGAGGAGCGCTTCGAGACTCTACTTCTTGTGTCCGACTGCTCGCACACAGAAATAAAATTCTACCGATACTAGAATATGCATGCGTTATTTGGTACACTTTCACTAAAACTTACACTAATAAGATAAAAATTGTGCCAAGAAAAGCACCTCGTTTCATTTATAACAGATTTGAACGTACGCCAGTGACAGAACTGTTAAATAAAGCGGACTTGCTCCCATTAACGCAAAGAAACAATGTGTTGCGACTAAAATTCCTCTTTCCATTTATTAACGGCCACTATAAGACACATCTGACGAGAATAATTTTTTTTCATCTGGTTACGCCACTAGGCAAAGACATGGCCGCACAGTAACGCCATTTACCACGTGTAAAAACCGTCTTAAGTATGCTTTCCACGAAAAATAATTCGACGTAATCTCTTAACCAATGACAGCGTTTCAAAATCATCTATGTCGACAATTCTTTTCATTATTGTTTAAAAATCTCTTCTGTATGCTTACTTTTCTAAAATTTCAAGCTCTGTAGTTCAACTTTTTTCTTGTGTTCATTGCCTGTGTTATTACGTTGTGTTTACTTATCTGTATGCCACCCTGCTAAAATCTCTAGTGGGGATTGCAGTAGAAGCAAAATAAACAATGATAACAGTGAAAAAGTATAAGTGCAGGGCACGTGTATGCATGCAGTGCGTGCCAAAAGTAAAGGAAGAGTGATATTTTAGTGCCGAGCTCGTAACTGTCTCGGCTTTGTCTCACGTATTAACTGAAACAGCTCACACACATGTACCCGCACGCACACAACAGTATAAGCATCAAGCCTCTCTTTCAATAAAGCCTTGAGGACTTGTTTTTTATGTTTATTTCTCAGTAATATCGCCAGAAGTTGCAGACTAGAAAATATAACTCGAATTTTAAAATGAATGTTAGTGAGGTTGAGGGAGGGCCGACGATGTGAGTGTGAGGTCGATGGAGGGCCAGAAAATTTCTCTCACTGAGGGTGAGGGCGAGGGAGGGCCATAGATTCAAACGTTAGGGTGAGGGATGAAAATTAAAAATGAGGGCATTTACCTACCTCTGGTCTGACTCATTCCAGGCCCTCTCTAATAAAAAAATAAAAATAATTCAATCACGAGCTCCAGCAATATCCCTTGCCTCTTTTTATGAAGCATCATGAGTGAGGATAGGTGAAGCGTTTCACACTGAAGCATTTGCACACACGTTTCACAATTCCTCAGACACCGGGAAGTCTTAAATAAATCAGGATTATCCATTTTTCTTCTCAAAAGTGTAACCGTGATGCCGCCTTCTTTGAAGAAAAGAAATGAGCCGTGATTAAATCTTCGTAAATAGTGTAGCTCTTGAAATATGAAATAAACTAGAGTACTATAGCTAGCTGTTCTTCCGATCTTTCTTTGCTCTAAACGTAGTACACTAAAAAGGATGATCGATTTCCGCAGTTGGGCCAAATCCGAATTATATGCGCTCGCAGTTCGTTTTTCACTTCGGTTCTGCTGTCCAGATCCACTGTTCACGGATGGCTGTTGCTCGGACATCGATAATGGAATAATGTCTATATATGAGGAACTGGCCATTCTCTGCATTATCATTATCTGGCCTTCCTATAGTGTCCTATAGTGTCCTATATAGTGTCCTACGGCAGGTGGAGCCATCAGTGATACAGGTTGCTTGGATTGAGTTGCGATCCAGGTTGGTTTTCCCGGGCAACCTCTCATGATTAATTGAGCTGCCGGCTCACACTGTGGTAGGCTGCTCACCGGCCCACCGAGTGGTGGGTAGGTAGCAGCCAGCGACAAAATAGTCTTCGGGCGGGCAGGCAGGGCAGACAGGGCAAGGGAGGGCAAGGCAGGGCAGGGCAGGCACTGAAAGGCTGTATGCGGCGAATTGCCACTATAATGGCTAGCGATCTTAAAGAAACTGAACAGCGTCTCACTATTTCAAACGAATGTCACTATAAATCTCATCCCCTCAGTCGGCCAAAAAATCCTGTTCTTTTGTTCAATTCATGCTATGAAGTAGTCATTATGTGAACAATGCTACAATTTGTTACACTTCGTAAAAGTTTCTAAGCAAAATAGTGTAAGAATAGGAAAGAAATCTCGTTACCTGTCTTCTTCGAAGAGGCGTCGCACAAAAGCTTGTTGAGAGAGCCAAGAATATGTGTGAAATAATGAGCGGTACATCAACTTCGTGCGCCAATTTCATTTCCAAACACTATGTGGTTGTCACGGTTCTTTTTTTTAATTTGGTTTTAGTTGACTTCATTCTGTGTACTTCCTGATATCCATGATGCTCCTACTTTCATTACAATCAAGGACCTTAAGTCCTTTACCGAAGTCGATGCCTCTAGTCCTCAAATACGGCTGTGAGTGTCTTTGCCGAAGCTTAAATCGGCACCTTTGTTCTGAATAAGCAAATCGCTTGCTACAAACACAATGTTGTCTCTATGAAAATGGCGGAGTCGTATACTTCAATGGCGCCGTGAAAGAGCGATAAACCAAAATAAGATGCGAGAAAGCGTGTCCAATCAGGCCTCACGGTCCTCTTGCTGGGTCGAGGAAGAGAGTTCCTTTGTGGATCCATCTCGAACCGGGAATTTGCCGAGTGTCTTTTTTTTCACCTTTAGTGACCCATTTGCTACGCCCCTGAAACTAAGGGCTGGAAGCCGCGGATGACTTTTGATTGCAGTGTCGGGTATAGTGCATTGTGTCTACGTGATCGCAAAGGAAATGCTGACACTGTCCAAGTGACATCGCTGCTTTCTTCAGCTCATCATGTGTGTCGATTCTTTTTGCGTGGCAATGGCCATGTACTAATTGATATGGACGGTCGCTTTGAACGTTTAAACAGCTCCAGCTTTTGTGTTCAGAGAGTAGCTGCTACACTACGCGGCAGTTTTTTTGGGGGAAATGAAGAAGAAGCTTCAGAACCTAAATATGTATTCCCATTCTGTATAGCGCAATACTGTAGCCATTGCAGATGCTTGTTTTCTCTTAAAATATAATATGTTGTCAGTATTCATAATTCATGGCACCTTCCTTGCGCAACGGCAAAGGTTTAACTCTAGTAAGTCGCGGAAAATGATCCTTTTTCAATTGCAACCAATTTTTTATGCCCATCCTCCTGCATTAACTTTTGATAGATGGCTCCAGCTTCACCAGTCACGGACAGAAATTGTTAAGTGGCAAGAAGTACGTGATGTAACGCGCACGCTGGACATAACGAAGTACGATGAGTGACCCTTCCCGTCCTGTGGCAACCCGAAGAGGTAGCAGAGACGAGCCAGGAAGCGCTGACCCCATTTATCAGAGTCTCGGTTGATGTCATCAGCGTATGAAACACGTGTCATTTACTCGCTCGGAGGACCTGTCGCCTTCCTCCGCGTGTAATCTCAGCGATAAATCTTCGTTATTTGTTGCTTCCCTCCTGTCTCCTCTTCCGTGGCTCATCGCGATCGTACGTGAAATGTGTGCTTGAAACACGTGGATGAGGTCATTGCACAGATGCATCCCTTCAAGTGCAGTTTCATTGCCATCTCAACTTTTCCCAGTGAGGTGATAAGTGCCCGCATAGGGTAATCGTTTTCGGACACTCGATAGCCTTGCAACGTGTTTTATACTACATTCGCAAGAAATTTCAAAGAAATTTGATCGCCACGCCGTTCTAAGGGATCAATAACGGGACACAACTGCGCAGTTTGATGTACGCACGACCGGACATGCAGTCCACCACACGCTATTTCGTGCGTAGCGCTTGGACTGTTGGCGCTCGCCACTATTTTGATGTCTCGTTGGGTACGTCCGCTTTACACATCGGGATCAAACCCGTTTTTGAGAAGTGGGGTACTGGTGCAACGTTGTTAAAAATACAAATTATTGCGGGCAATGTTTGTTTAGCTTGTAGATAGCGTTCGAATTAAAATAAAATCACTTATCAGGGCGCAAATTGAGGTCAATGTACTTTCTCAATTCTCTTGGCTATAAAAGCAACTGAAAAAGCGGTTTTGTTAAGGCTCCTTATCCACTAGGAAACAAATAAATTTGTTTCCTTCAGTGCTTTACAAGAAGGCTGCAAAACTTGTCTACGGCCATTGATGTTTACTAGCAAAACAGTATTCTCTTCAGGATGGTACGTTTTCTCTCCATTTCATGTAGCAGAAAAATCCTTGGGCTGGGCCTGTCTTAAGTTAAGTTGTCAGCACAATGAAAGTGAAAATTTTCTGTATTTATTATGGCGACAAAATGAGATCCTGTTAAAATTTTATTCTACAAAATGTGAACTTGAAGAAAACATTTTAGTAAAAGCAAAAACAACCCGGGCACATATGTAAGTGAAACGGCGCATGTTCTTTATGCTTGCCTACTGAAGTAATCGATGTCATTGCACCAGGAAGCAGCAGATATTTCAGAGCTAAATACCCGGTCACCTGATCTGGCATATTTCTTATGAAAACAGCTCAATGAGCTGCAGACGGGTGATCCTGCGTGCAGCTATGTCGGCAGGTCACATCTCATCTCACATTGTTTGCAAGACACCTTTAACCACACCGAGCGGGAAGTGCTCTTCGCGAGATTGCGTGAGATTGCCTCAAGTGCGCACACACACACACACACACACACACACACACACACACACACACACACACACACACACACACACACACACACACACACACACACACACACACACACACACGCGCGCGCGCGCGCGCGCGCGCGCGCACGCACACGTACGCACGCACACACACACACACACATACACACACGCACATACGCACACACGCACACGCACGCACATGCACACACGCACATACGCACACACGCACATACGCACACACGCACACGCACGCACACGCACACGCACACACACACACACACTCACACACGCACACGCACGCACGCACGCACACACACAACGCACGTGCCAAACATGCAGCGTGCCATTCGCTGGAGGAAATATGTAGGGCTCTTAGACTACTTACGTACTGTGAATTCAAAAACACTTGTGTGTCATCGTAGCCTACTAGTTAACTGTATTTACTGACTAGTTAGTAACTGGTACACACGTCTCAAAGGCCTATCAGGTCAAGGTCTTTAGGTCAAAGGCCTTAGGGTGAAGGCGTTGAGAAAAGACCACTCGACATACGCGTATACATATGAATCCCTGGTTTAACGAACTCACACGTTACTTCTGGCTTCCACTTCCGTTTCAGTTTACTCCATTTCCGGTTTCATTGACGGTATATGATGACGTCGCTTTCGGTACTACTATGTTTTCTGTTGAGACTTGTATCAACAGAGGGTGCGCGTACTCAGACCCACCCGGCGTAGTCTCTGTCATGCCAGAGCCGGTTGAAAATAGATGGCTAAGCTGGTTCATGTCACTACTGTGACACTTGCGCTCAACGGACATTAATGAAATAACGAGTTCTTCGTGGCTGCTCCAAATGTTCAATACCTATCCTGTACAACCACCGCTCCATTCAAATGACGCGCGCCGTCTGCGAGGTCGCGTGACAAGTACAAGCTGCCCCTCCCCTCCTGCGGGGAAGCGATAAAGTGTCTCTGTCACTCCGGCTGCTGTAACACTTGTTACAGAACTGTGTCTGTGCCTGCCGTGCCAACATAACCTATATCATTGTTGCCATAAAGGGAAGGCTTTTTGCGGGCTTCGCTTCTCAGTGCCATTTTCCGTTAAAACGTCATATCTTGCGAAGTGCGGAAATGTTTGTTCACACGTCTTGTGGCGCTTGTCACGTGTGTGCGTCCTACGCGAGCTGGGATGTATTGTTGCTCATGCGCTCTGAGACCACTCTAAGCAGATTGTCAAAATGGAAGAGGCGAAAACAAATATCATGGAGTAGCACTTTTAGGAACATATAGTAATTCTGGCGCTCTTCACTGGGCGTATGTCCATGTAAGATAGCCTTCTCGCTAAAAGCACTGACCTTCGACTTACCGTACACCTAAAAGAATAAGCGTTATATGCATGAACCAGAGACTGCGGCTAAGGCTGCTGTTTGAGTATAGTAGTGACATATATAGCGGGTGTTTCAGGGGACACTCTCGAAACTTTTCAATAAGAGGCTTTTTGGGGTGAAAGTATGGCTTTTCGCAAAGCATTACCAGTGGCGGAGGACACCAAAAAGCGGTTAATAGTCTTAAGTAGTAAGCTGGTTAAATCATATTTAATAATTAATTTTATAACTGGTAGAGTTAGGCGCCTAGTTCCTATTAGAGATTTGTAACCGGTCGTTAGTAATATACTTCTCAGTTGTTAGAATTTCGAAAACGCCATTGCACTGGCCGCTAGGGCTCGACAAAATTTGGCGGCATTCTGTGAAAATACATGCGCCTTCGAAAGCATGTAGGCAAACCAACCCCTCCAGTGCAAGTAACTAGTCGAAAAATCCAAATTTTGTCGAGCCACAGCACCAAGGGTAATCGCGCTTTCGAAATTCTCTAAACTGATGCGGTATTACTAACGACTGGCTACAAATATGTAATTGAATTAGGCACCTACTGGTTAAAAATTCAATTATTAAATTTAGTTATCCAGCATTCTATTTAAGACGATTCACCGGTTTTCTATATTTCCGCAATCATTGTTTATATTATGCCGCAAAAGCCATATTTTTGCCCCGAAAAGCCTCCACTACGGCACCTCTTTCTCCCTTTCTTCTTTCACTCCCTACTTTATCCCTTCCCTTACGGCACGGTTCAGGTGTCCAACGGTATATGAGACAGATGCTGCGCCTTTTCCTTCCCCAAAAACCAATTAAAAAAATTTCTAAAAGTATTCGCAGAAACAGTAGGTATGCTTCGTCGCACAATATTGCTGTAGTATGCTTTACTTCATGAATTATGCTAATTGCACACGTTGTTCTTTCTACAAATGGCGTATGACTTTAGCAGTCCCGGTGCGCCGTCACGCATTCGGTGTAACATAAAATTGAAAAAATTTAGCTCTACAATGAACCTCAAGAATCACTTAGGCGCGGAGATCTGTGAAGCTGGAAGTCACTAGCAGCCGCAAACGCTGCGGGGCGGCGCATTTGCGCCTATGGCGTTTATTCAATGAATGAAAAAGTTTGCCTTGGATGTGAGTAGAAGCGAGCAGATTGGCATAACTTGAAAAGTATCCTTCTTTCCGGTTGGGTTTTGAGCAACGCCGCTGGCCCACATCACGAGAGTTACCTCTCTTACTTCATTAGAAAGTAAGAGTCTTGGTGCGAAGTTGTTCTTCTACTCAGCAGCGAGCTCACGGCCCAGAGGGCCTTTATAGAGCACGCGACCGGTGCAGCACGACTCAGTGGAGCCTTGGAGTAGGGGCCCACCCTTGCTGAAAGAAGACTCTAGTCGCCGGCGCAAGCACGAAGACGACGGAGCCTTCGATCCGCGAATCCGTTTGGAAATCAATAAATGTTTTCACTCACTCACTCACTCTTCTACTCATGCGAAAACACTGTTTTATAGAACCAGCTGCAGACCGTCGCCACTCAATAGAAGAGTAGTTATGAGTCAATATTGCAATTTTCTTACGTCTTCACATTAAGCGTATGTGTAATGTCACGAGTTTTCTCACGACATTTGAGCGGCACAAACAGGTGGAAATTTTTACAGGTGCCGGGTCAGCAGTCAACCGGTATATGCGCGGATTTCTGAAATAATAGTGGCGTGCAAAGAAAACTGCGCAAGGATACCCGTCGAGTTACCGAATATGCGCCTAGAACCAGGTTATGATGGTGATATAATTTCATAGACTCGAAGGAAAATTGACCAAATTGCGCCCAGTCTGATGTAGTTTGTCCGGAAAAGGCAAAAATAAGAAGTGGACACGAATAAGGCTTACAACAGATTGACTGGTTCTTAACAGAGAAAGCTGCCATTTAATTAAGGGAGCAGAGGAAATCGGATGAGGAAAGTTGCGCACCATCCATCTTATTGCACAGCTTTAACATTGGAGGACTACAGGGGTTCGTGCTCGTGTGAGATCTCTGTCTTAGATTCGAATCTCTTTTTCCCTGAACATTGAAGGCGAAGTGAATTCGGCACTTGCAGATTTCAGGGTCGGAAAAGGTTAGGGCCAATAAGAGATGTATTAACTTGGCCTCAGACAAACTGGCAAGACACAGACAACTTGGGCACTCAATGATCAGCCAAAATTACTCTTGAGGGTGCCGCAATGGGACAAGCGTGCATTTTCAGAAAAGTCGTTTCGTAACATCTTCAACACGTGCACTTCAGATGCATGCAGAAAACATTGGCGTACGCTACATATTTCGAAAACTTCTTTCCTACACTCCAGATAAGATGTTTGGGATATATTAGCTCGGATAATTCCAAATTTGCAGTGTATGTCGTGTTTACGCAGGTTCCTGTTCCTCCTTCTACATCTCCCTAGCTCGAGTTTTATCATGTGCACTTGATTTTAGATTTGCTCGACCCTTCAAACAGACATTGTGGCCTCAGTCTTGCACGTATAAGTAGATCGACGTTCTTAAATTCCATGCCTTCAATTTCGATGGTTTTTCTGAGAGAGAATAACGTATTTCTTTAATAGTAACGGAACCCATTGTATTGCACAGGTCACAAATCTGGAAGTGAGCGATTATCGGGTCACGTACATATTCGGCGGATATGTTTTGTTCATGTGATCAAATGTTGAGGTTCAGTGTGTTATATGCATGCACTACACTCTGTGACATAACTGTCACGGATGCTGTGGAGATATTTCTCACAGCCATAAAAATGACACGGTCTTCGACGCTCGAAGTACTTGACTTTCTGTTCATATTTTTGGTTTCATAGAAATCGGGGCTATGTACACTGCAGAACACCACAGAGAACACCACTCGGATTTAATAAATAACCAGTTCCATGTGTGCTGCCTATTTTTTCTTAGTGAGCAACATTCCGATTTCACATACAGGCTTGATAGAGCTAGTGGGTAAAGAGGTTGTCGCGCCGTGGTGTCTAAAGCGGTCAATTTGATTCAAATGTTTAGAGTGGTACCAGTGGTACAATGATACATAACTGACCCGCAGTCAATGTGTGAAAGTACCAGGCTGTTTAGTAAGATTAGTAATCACAAAAGTGTATATCAACACATGTTTTTTTCGATGTATTCTAGGTAAAGTTGTTAAACCAGTGAGCTAGAAAGTATGCGCAGGCGTTCATGATTAGGTGATGTAACGAACCACAAAAAGCCCATGAGAGCAGCAACAACCCTACGTACAAGCACCCCCTACACAAACACTATACCCCTCCGCTCCTAAGATTTTTTTTTCATTCTAGACTATTTTGTTGAAATTTTTCGCAGCTTAAAATTATTTTGATATAATCGAAGCTTCGTTCCTGTGAGAAGCGAATGGACAATCAATATACAGTAATTGCCGCCCCAAAGTTTATATTTTTTGTGTTTTGTTCCCTGCGCTGCCATTTTCAGTGCCCCACTCGAGCAATTGCCCTATTAACCAGAAAATGCCTTGTTAATCAGAGAATAAGTTGCAAATTCGATGTATATATTACTGGACCACATCGAGAAGGTAAAAAATACATCGCTCTCTTTGCTGGTGCTTGTTCTGATTTTTGAGTGCCCTATATCTTTCGCCTATATCTGTCCTTTGTTTTTCTTTGAGATCCATCACTTTATTTTGCCTGGATACACCCCATGTATACATCAAGTTTCTTCCGATAGCCCAGTTGGTTGAATATGGCTTCTGATTTGCTAACCCTCGAATTCCTTGTCATTATCGTCACTTACGTGCTTTGTTTATATGTTAAGGTGCACAACTACGAATCCTAGATAAAGGTCTTATCAGTACTAGGAAGGGAAATTCCTCCAGAATCTGGCCTAATGCTTTCTCCTGAGAAGAGCGTTCCGAAATATGGCGGGGAAAATGGAATGGAGCTCCTTCTTTTCCCCGCGTACTTTTGACCTTTGCGATAGCTTGTTCTTTTCTGAGAAAAGGCTTTTTGCGGTTCCACATGGGGTAAAAGAAGTAGTTACGTGTCGCTCGCACGTTCACATTGCAGCCAGTCGCCCGTACAAGGCAAACAAACCTTATCGTGGTACCCTATGAAAAAATTGTATCTTTCTTGTCGGCTTTTGTTAAGGCGCCCTTCTGCGGAGACGTCTGCAGGTCAGCTGCTTTAAGTCGCCAGTGCAACAGGTTTACCCTGCATTGTGAGGTGTGTTAAGCAGTATCATGCCGGTCCAGCGGACTGTGGTTCTAATATTTTTATTCTTGATATGGGCCCTGCCATCGTCCATCTCAGCAGGTAAGTGTGACGAAATGCTCATTTACTGAAGGTACAGGAGGTAATCTAGTCGATATTTCTTCTTTTTGAAACTACCATTAGATATCAAAAAGAGAAGCTATACTTCTGCTTGGACAAAAAACATGCAAGGTAATGGTGAAATCCCGTTTGTATATTTTCATTCCGGTAGTACTGACGGACGTTTTGCGTGATAGACTCCAGGTAATACCGGCAGAAGAAGATTATTAACGATGCAAGCTCTCTTGGCGACATTCAAGCAGTTGTAGTTCTATGTTATTTAACAAGATATTATGTCTTTAAGAGCTGGAAGTATGTGTATGCCACATCTAAGATTTCGCTAATATTCAATGCGGCTTGTCTTACTGAAGAACACTCAATAAACTCGATGCAACTAGTCCTGAGCACATGCTGTGAACTAAAAAGAGAGACTACAATTGCTCCATGATCAGTCGATCTTTGGAAGCAGTCATATATTTCAAAGAATCTTCCTGTAAGTTTAAGGAAGCATATATTGCAATCATTTTTTCATCCGCACATATAATCAGAATTCGTTGTGCGGTATTATTAAATGCATAAAGAAAAAGCCTATTTTTGGAAAATTAAGAGGCAATGCGAGCTATCGAAATCAGACTCGTTGTTGCAAACACTACAAGGTATTTTACCAAACAGAAAATACTACCCTTTGGTGAGCAGGGCAAAAAGATCGAATATTACGCAAAAGCTTTTACAAGCACAAAGTCGGTTATATTTTTCAACATAAAAAGAACACATATCGAAAATTCGAAGTCATCTGGCGCTTCATAAAGCAGATACCGAATACCTGTTTTCCGAAGGCATACGTAAAACTGATAATTTCGACCCAAAAATGTTGGCATAGGCATGAAATGTTGCCGTGTATGTATACCCCCAAACATTTGATTTTTTTCACGCAGTCATCCCATACCACGGCGTTTCTTATTGACGAGATTGAGTCCTATATTTTAAAAACCCTTCCTTATTACTCCTGATATACATTTGTAACAGGTACTGTGCTTCCAACAACTACTATGATATATGACTTTTTGTATAGCATCCTGATATATTACAGTGCGTTATGTCAGCGAAATTTGGTGGTGGCGGTAGTGGTTTTAATAAAAATAATAGTAAAAGGGAAGGAAAAGATTTTTGCTAACCCCGGCATCTGCCATCGATACTGAAGCACCTGAGCTGGGGCAGCGGAAATAAAGGATAGCAGGCAGAATGGAGAAATGAAATGAAAGAGGTGAGGGGACAGGAAGAGAGGATAGGGAGAGAATTAATATGTACAAACTATTTACACAATAATATATGTGTCCAGGTTGTGCGCGTGATTAGTTCATTTTATAGGAATCATACACGCGCACAGCACTGTGTTGGTTACAACTGGAGTGGGGCGTCCAGTTATTTATCGTTCAAGGTAGAACTCGCGGAGCGTTCGGTCACTGCGTGTAACTACCTGACGGAGAACAGACGGGACGTCAAGCCCGTGTGTTCTAGGAATGCACAGAGGCTCACCAAAGTTCGCTCACGAGTGCGCGCACTGCCTTGCGGCCACAATAGGGTCTTGATGGAGTCTGGTAGTATGCCCTGCGCCCTATCGGCCGCGAGCATATCGCGACGAGCGGGAACGCGGTACAGTGAAGGAGCAGGTGTTCTAGTGTTTCCACTGCACCGCATCCGTCACACACATCACTCGTCGCGATTCCGTGACGCACCCGTCGTTCCCCGGGCCACACGCAGCCAATGCGCGCGCGGAGGATCATTGCACGTTGAGACCGTGTAAGTGCGCTACAGCCGGTGACACTGTCGATGCGCTCACTTCCCGCGATGCGTGGGTCGGGGTGCTGCTTTTGGAGATGGTCGTGGATGGCCGCACGCACGTCCTCCAGCGCAAGGGGCAGATCGCTGGCAGGTAGTTGGTGTGCAGCGGTCGCGAGGTCGTCAGCTTCTTCGTTGCCTGCGATGCCGCAGTGACCGGGCACCCACTGTGCACGCACGGCACAACCTCTCTGCGCGAGGCACTCGATGCGCGAGCGAATCCCTCGCACTAGTGGGGTACCACGGCCGTTAGATCGCAGGCGGCTGAGGGCGGCGCGGGAGTCACGAATGCAATACCATCAAACAGAAGATTACCGAACTAAAAATGGATGACAAAGACTTCGATATACAAAAATTGCAGTAGATGAGCTTCCCTGTAAGCATGAAGCAAGAATACATTCCAACGACGCCAGTCACGTGGCTCTTGTGTAACGGGCTGCCTGCCGACGTGCTGGCAGCGCTTCGCCCGGTAGGGGTTGCTAGGCCTAAGCCGCTTCGTATCTAAACGCCACCGACCGTAGCTTTTTAACTTGCCACCACCTCCTTCGACAGATGCAATACTGCTAGCTGCACGCTATAAACTGAATAATCTCTCTTTCAAATTGATGCAGATATCCGCAAAGTCGTCGGCAGCAAAGCACGCCACGCGAAGGCTGCTGCTAGGCTTTAGTTTGGTTGGCTGCATCGCATAACAGCAATGCATAGCAGTCAGTTAGTAGAAGGGAAAGAATACCAGAATGAAGCACCATCTTTTACGTCGTCACGTCGTTCACAGCGTTAGCATTCCCAGCGTCAAGGCCGCGAATCCGTGGCGCAGCCATCCCGTCATCGCGTTTGAAAACCAATGGAGGGGCGTAAGGACCGGCAACACTTGATGGGACGCAGCGGGCCGTTTCACATACGAATGACCGGCACAATTACAGTTCGATATACTGCGCGACGTTCCTGTGCTTTTGCACGAGATTTTAAAGGGGATAAATAATTTCGAATACCCGCGTGCTCGAATGTGATGTTTATTTTGTTTTTCTTGTTCTAGAATTTGTCGGAAGATATATTGCTCTGTGCTACATACAAGCAGTGCTCCACCTTCAAGCCATGTATAAAGATATCTTGGTTTCAAACGAACAGCACTCCGCAGCCATGGACGAATCCACATTTAGCTTGTTTTTTCTTGCTGTTCACAAAATACATACAAGCTTTCAAAGAACCAATTTAGCCCCTACTCTCTTAAAATGAATCCTTTTCTTTCTTCGAAAGGCATCGCTGGCAGACGACGTACAAGGAGAAGAAGTGGACCCAAATTTCCTTATCTATCGTGCGCCATCGCTGCCTTTCGTCGAATGATGAGTTCCAACCAATATTCCGAGCAATATAGGTTGCTTATTTACTCTGGCAAGTTGGCTGACTTTGTCCTAACAGTGCAGAACTGGTGCAGATAAAGATGCACAAGAAAAGTTAAAAAAGGCCGACAAAAAGATGAAAAAAAGTAGAGTTTTGTTAAATATTAGGAAATATAAAAAGGGAAATTATAGAAAGTCTGCGCGGGAATCGCACAAGCAACCAACAAAACGAGCACGGCTTGCCTTGTAAAGCCCTAGTGCTACTTCCAGATAATGAGCAGATGATCGATTAATAAATCACCAATTTTTTTTCAGATTTCCTACAAAGCGAGAACAATGCCAGGGCCAGCAGCAAAAAGACATAAATTAGCAGCTTGAGAAATTATGCTGCCTCTTATTTGGCCGGTTAATGAGACCTTATGATACAACTTCCTAATTAGAAAAAATGGTTGATGTCCGCAGAAATAGCACAAAACATAACTTGTATATACGCCGCAAAGGCACAGTCAGAGACACGATTTCTCACGCATGTATATAAACATGAAACTAGAAGCAATGTGATAAAAGAAATAACAGAAATAAACACACTTTACTGTATGTAGTATGCACAGCGAGAAAACTGACGCACTTACGGCATGTGGCACAAACATATTAAATATTCTCAAAACATAAATAGCACAACCTCACAGTAGGAACAACAGGAGCATACGAACATGTAACGGATATATGGTGATATAGAACTATAATGAAAGAAATCACCAATGAAAGAAATCACCATTAGAAGCGGAATATTGAAATTAGTTGTACGATCACGACAAATTCCTTTGCATGATCAGTGGTTAAGTACTCTACTAGGCTAATACAGAAGATGTATGCCTGAACAAACTTTTTGTAATCTATTCTCATCACACTCTTTATGGCTACACTCCAACTGCCTAAACTATTAAGCGGTTTTGAAAGAGTATGACTTGTTGAAAATTGTAGCTACTGCTCTTTCTATGCCTGATACTATATAGAAGTTGGGACGTTTTACTCATGCTGCGCACTTTATGAATGTAGCTGCAACAATTTCTTTAGCTCTATTTCAATTTTAACAAAATTTAAATTAACAAATATGCTGAATAGGAAGAATATCAAGTTTTGTAAACATGCTGCGGGTGTGGGCGTCGTACGAAAGATTTCTGAAGTGGCGGATAACTTTTTTCCATAAGGAATAATTTAGGGATATTATTGTGGGACATTGTTTCACATATGCAGCAGTAAAAGCTACGAGGAGCAAATGCAGTGCTTTAAATTACAACCTTTATCCTGGGAGGAATTGTTTAGTGAATTCTAGAAAGTGTACCAGATGCCTTCACTAGGATATTTCGTATACGATCGACACGATCATCACTGGTTAAGTGCTTGCTGAAAATTATTCCTAACGTTTTTTCTCTGTTATGATGTCTAGAACACTATATGCAAGGTGTAACTTTAAAATAAAATTTACAGGGTATTGTTCTGATGCAAATAAAACGGCCTCTGCTTTCCATGCCTTATTTTTAACGAGTTATTCGCACTCAATGGAGACAACTTATATAGGATAATACCCAACTTCTATAAGATCGATTAACTGGAAAAAAACACGTATAACGCCCGCGTAAACTATGAAACATGATGTCCGTAATCGTAGTTTTATCGCTAATTTGGGTTTTGATAAATGACAGCTCTAGAATTCTGCCATACGGAAATCTCGCTGTCAGGCTTTGCAAAGATGAGTGTTTTGCCCGAATAGCAACCCTGCATTTTCTGAGGTTTAGGTATAATTGAAGAAGTATAAAATGGTGCACTGAGAGAGTCACGCTGTTCTAATTATTAGAATGAAGTGCAGGGCTTCATAGTGGTGAAGGCATTTGAAAAGCCGATAAGCATGGCTAATGTGGATATCTTGCGCGGGAATCTATAGGCCTTTCGAAAGAGCAGATTTCCGAATGAAACAATATCTGTTCCGATGCTTGTCCAAAAGAGCCTGCAGCAAAGGAGAACTAACTATTTATGGCCTCGGGTTGGATTCGAACCTGGCGTGGACCGAAGAGCTTCGCTTCTCGGTGCCTTAGGGGAATCGGTCATCCCCGCAGCTTTATTAATCATTCCTAGGAAGGTTTTTAAGAGCAAAAATCGGATCATACTAATGCCTCAAATCCCCGGGCTGCATAATACCAGCCTACAGTGCACCCTCCAACCACTTCGCCACCATCACTAGCAACCTTTCTGTCCGCTTGTTAAACATTGAGCCTTTAGCGCTGTGCTATGGAAGTCATCTCTATCAGCTTTCAGGCTGCGACTTGCACGTGTCAGCCCAAGCTATAACTGGTGTCCAGTTTCAAGCCTGCGCTTAATTGATTGCACCTAATCCATTGCTTGATAAAAGATGACACCTCATTTCAACAAGTAGGAGAGTATATCATATGATATAAGAATTGAAATCATGACATGCAACTTTACTCCCCAATTGTGAAACTACGAGCCTATTGTACTCTCGGACTGCCTTGCGCAACAGCACGCAGAGGTAAACGCAAAACTCCAGCGCATGCTCTAGCTTCCATGGCTGCGCAAAGAGGTCGCAAAGAGCGCGCCATGAGTCCATGCGTTAAGAAAATCGGAGCCCACTTGTTTACGCTTGCCCCTTGGCAACAATGGCATTGATCGGACGTTAATTTATTAATCCCAATTCGTTTGAGCGCGCAGCGTCAATTTAGTGGTCATTCCTTTACAGCCGCCGCACTGGTTTGGTGGCACAAGAGAATATTTCTGCAAAATACAGGCGCTCACATACAAATAACGTAAGCAAGGCAGCAATGTGGGCTAGATGGTTTTACATTGTTCTGTGTCCGTCGTTTCACTTGTCGTTTTTTCCTTGTGTAGAGCGTTATTCCCAACCAATGATGTTTTCGAGTTATTTTGATGTTACCGATAAAACCCGGACGGCCGATGTTTGACAACTTATTTGTATTCATAATTTAAAAATGAAACGTTACTTTCCCATGTTGCATACTTTCCATGAATTTCCCCGCATGTGGGCTTATAGCGCTCGCAAGAAGAGGTCTAGACCAAATTTTACTCATCGTATTACGTGCCTTGCTACATTTAGCGACATCCAAACCGAGTGCGCCTTCTTTGGAGTTCTTGGGAGGAAAACAGCACTATTCTTAATTCGGTGGCGGAAATATTGCGTTGATTGCTTATTTTAAGCGCTATTGGCAAGATGTACAATCTTGGGCGAAAATGGGCGGCATGATAATTTCCGACAAAATATGTATCCTTGCACTCCCTCGCTAGACAAAGCGCTGATATTCTTTCAGGCCACAGAGCACACAGTTCTCTAGCGTTTCTTTCCTGTTCATAGCACTGCACTGCATGGCCACTCCAATTTTTTTTTCAAAAAGCTGTATTACTGTGCGAAGTAGACGCTGAACACGTCGGGCAGCTCGTTGCCGTTTACACGCTTCCTCTTTATCGTTATCTTTAATTCTTTCTTTTGTTCAGCACCACGATTTATGAGCGAACTTTAGGACATAATGCATCGCTGGGAGCTAGGTTGTTAATCAGTATATTTTCAAAATATTCATCTTAAGCGTGCCATCAAACTTTCCTGACAAAGTTGCTATATTTTTTGAACGCAAGCCAATTAGTTGGGTTGCGGGTTGTCCTAAATTTTTAATACAGAGTACTAGTTTGCTGGTCGATTTCTAAGAATTCATCTGTAAGTCATGACGCATGTTTCATTGGGTTTTTCTTAACTTCTGTCTAGAGGCGGGTGTAAATTGAGACGCAGAATGGCGTGTTGTGCATCAATAGCGTTTGTAAACGATGTGCGCGGCCTAGTAATAGGTAGACTGGCAAGATGGTGAGAGGAAACCCTGCGCATGTGTCAAAAATGTGCCCTCAGTGCGTCAACTGTTCGATAGGTAGGGATTCGATGTTCCTGGGCGATGAGTACAGACGCGGCCGTAGAGGCACATTTCGGCAATCCTAGACAAGTCCGGAGAGCCTGAGCTTGAACTGCTTGCAGACTTCGTATGTTTCTTTTTAGAATGTTTCCAAGTGCAGAGAAGCTGTAGCGAAGAAATCCCATGAATAAGTCTTTGTAGAGCTGCATCATCGACGACGCTGACGCTCCCCACGACTTTCCCCCAAGAAAGGCGAGAACGTGGAAATTCGGGCTTGTTGGCTCATATTTCGTGGCAATAGCGCAAACAGGACAAGGGACCAAGACGAGTAGACACACACAGCGCTGTGTGTGTCTACTCGTCTTGGTCCCTTGTCCTGTTTGCGCTATTGCCACGGAAAAGGCGAGAACATGAGATATCGCTGTCAGTCTCTTTTTCATGTATGAAATATAGGAATCCATGTTTGATTTCGGTCGCCGATGATTGCTCCCAGAACTCGATGGCTCTTTGCGTACGTCGTTGCTGTGCCGTTTATGCATACAGTATAATCAGACATGTTCTAACATGTAAAGGCAACAAGCGAGCACTTTTCGGTTGAAATCTGTAAGCCTTGCAGATGAAGGTAGGCCGCAAGAATACTTGACGCCTTTTGAAGCCTGGCTCGAACTTGTGGGCGCGTAACTCCAGCTGCCTAGATACAGAAGTCATCCGCATAGATTGACAGTTGCGCCACCTGTGGTAGTATGTCGAGAATCCCGACAAGTGTCAAATTGAACAGCGTTGGGCTAAGCACTCCACCCTGCGGTACTCCACGGGAAGTTAAATGACAGAATGTTGGGCCATCCTCAGTCTGTACAAAGAGACATCTCTTTGATAAATAACTACGCATCCAGCAGAATACTCGACCACCAAGCTCGGCAGCCTCCAGAGCGTCCAAAATAGCCTGGTGAGTTGCATTCTCGTATGCGCCCTTTATATCCAGAAACAATGCCGCTGTCAAGCGCTTTAAATGTTTTTTGGCGCTGGACGGATGACACCAGGTCGACCACGCTGTAAACTGAAGAGAGTATACGTCGTAACCCGGACATTATAGCCGTATATATATGGCAGAGCTCCAGGCGCCGCTCAATACGTAATTTTACCATCCTTTCCAGTACTTTTCCAACTCAGCTAGCCAACGCAACGGGACGGTATGATGTCAGGTTAGGTGGCGATTTGCCTCGTTTCAGGAGAGGAACTAGACGACTGGACTTCCACTCGTCTGGAACTGTGCCCTCATGCCATGATTTGTTGTAATACTCCAAAAGGACACGCCTAGCTTCTTGTCCAGTGTTTGCAAGTGCAGAGTATGGCACACCGTCGGGTCCCGGCGATGATGACCGTCTGACACAAGCCCGCGCGGCGTCAAGTTCCTCCACGGAGAAGGGAAGGTCGATCCGAGAATCCCGAGAAGCGGGAACATCGTTGCAATCGAGCGTTGTGGATGGGGTGGATGGTCCTGCTACGCTAGCGCAGAAATCCTCAGCTATCTCGACCTCGCCAGGTCGTTGGTAGAGTGCGAGAGACTTGAAAGGGTGCAGCCAGTGTGGGGATGTTCGGACGCCACGAACGACATTCCAGATGCGTGACAATGGTTTTTGTGGATCAAGAAGAAGATCGATTTATCGCCGATACAACTAAAACAAGTCACTCTTGAATATTTCCATGAGCACCTTGATAACAGAGTGCATGTCTACATCGACGGCTAAGTGAACTCTACCAGTTCTTCGGGCTCCGTGATCATCCCCGCAAGGACTACAAAAATTAGAGTTAGGATAGCTCATCAGACTTCTTCGACGGATGCCGAACTCACCGCTCTTCGTATCGCCATTCAAGACATCAATCAGCAGCGACCTCAGCAGTAATCTGTTTCCACAGATTCCAAAGCTGATCTTCAAGGCTTCGAAGCTGCTCTTCGCCGTGGAGCCCATGAACAACTGGTCGCCGAAATCCGACAACTACATCACTGTGCCATAAATAAAAGGCACGACATTATCTACCAATGGCTACCGGGGCACAGCGGCATAGTAGGAAAACACCACGCGGATGAGGTCACGCGAACTGCTCACCACGACGGCGATTTTGAGTGGATCCCCTTTTCAAGATCACCCGTGTGTTGTGCGATGTCAGTGCACGTTAAAGAATCCCGGGTGATAGAAATTCCCGGAGGCCTTCGCTACGGCGTGTCTCATAGCCTGAGTCGCTTTGGGACGTTAAACCCAAATAAACCAAACCAAACCAACCTTTTCGAGATCAGACGCAGCGGGCAGGCTTCGCGCTCTTGCGCGGGACATAACGCTTGCCGCGTTGAATTCCGGCCAATTTTCCAATTCACGTTTAAAAACCTTGGACCCACATCTGAAGCTTCGGCTTCCATCCGGCCTACCACGACGTGAAGAAACTTTGCTGTGTCGTCTGTAGCTTGGTGTTGCTTTCACCAACAATTACGCGCTCTTAATGGGTAATGCTGACAGCCCTACATGTGCCATCTCCGGGTATGTCGAGATTATATCCTACATTCTTTGTGACTGTCCTGCCTACAGCGCCGAAAGGAAGTCGCTCTGCCGTGCTCTGGAGCGTCAAGATCTATGCCCACTGATCGAAATTAAGGTTCTCGGAGCAGTGCCTCCAAGGCACTGCTCCGCTTCTTAGGAACTTCTGGCCCCCACGATAGGCTGTGTCTTTTACGAACGCTGACTTTCATAGTGACTCTCCTTCCTCTTTCATTTTTTATCCTCTCACCCCTTATCTCCCGTGTAGGGTAGCAAACCAATTATTCTTCCTGGTAATCTCCCTGCCTTCCCTCTTCCTCCTCCTTCTCCTCCTTCTTCTTAACTTCTGTCAATTAAAACAGCCCTTATATATGCTTTCAGAATTGTCATCAATGTGTTATTAGTACTGTCGGAACTGGTATTCCCCAAAATAACGTTACGAGGCTTCGTATTTCAAAAAAATATCTAAAGGCATTCAGCAGTTTAAGGCTCAGTTCTTGCGAAATATATGACTAAGAGCGGTTTTAAGTTTTCAGTAGGTAAGTGTCCATCGAAACGTATTAATTAAATACATTGCCACTGATATGCCTTAACTGAAGCCGATTTGGCGCATTCCTCTACTGCTCGTTAGGTAAAGGTGAAGCAGGTTCTCGAAGTACAAGTTATCCGCGGAGGTTCTCTTATAAAATTTTCCGACCCGAAGGCATCAGGAAGTTCTTATTCACGGCAAATGAATGTGCGGTGAACGAGGTTATTATTAATGTCACCTTCTAGAGTAACGTATTTGCATTACTGCATGCAAATGTTAGCTCCTGAGCTGCACTCGTGAGCTGTGCTCGGCGTTAAGCGTGTTGGTGTGTTACTAGAATGCGAGATGGTCCTACATGTTCGATTTTCATCTTTGTAACTGATAGAAACTCTGTTTTCTGCCCGAATACCATTTTTATTAGTACGGCTCTTAAGGTCTTCGAATGAAAACTTCCGTTTCTCTCAGTGTTTTAAGACGTCAACATGAAAAAGCAGAATTGTAGTGCAGAATTGGCATTGGATGGCTGAGTTTTCTATAAGTCCAATTTCTGTGTAGATACGAATGAGAGCATCGCTCTAAGTTACGCTGAGCAACAACAACAATAGCCTAATTTCCACCGTTGCAACATTTCTATCGACATTTTAGGTCATGAAAGATTGGAAATTTTTTTCTTTCTGTATACCAGAAAAGGATAACGCACCAATTTAATGGCTGCTTTATTCCTCAGTGAAAGCAACCCATCGCTTTGCTGTGTGCGAAGCCGTTTATTATACTAATGCAAAACTTGGCGCAGTAAAAACACTCAACGAAATCAATTTTTTTCGTTACTTGGCACTTTTGTAGACGACACCACGGTCCAAATCATGGTGCACGAGGGCTTCACGTGAGGGATTTTTCCTTAGAATTGTATTTGTGTGGGGTTTTGTTAGGTTGTGTTTAATGATGCATAAGCATCTAAGGCTATCATGCGCCAACTCAAGGTGAGAAAAAATTCTTTTCTGCGTAATTTTACAGGCGTGAAAAACAATCAGTGGTCTAGAGGGCCTAAGGAACTTTTGAAATTGTTATTAGTAAAAGCTATAAAGAGGGTTCGATAACCTCAGCGAACGTCCTTGCGTGGGCAAGGATCTCGAGTCAGCCAACTCATCAAATAAAAAACTTCAGCCTTCTTCTCAGGAACGAGAAGGTGGCTGAAGTGTATCACCGCATGTAGCGAGGCGCAAGATCGGAATTCAGAGCTTTTCAAGGAGACATGATTCCCTTAAAAAGCTAAACATACTAGCTCGAAGGAAAGAAACAAGAAAAACCCGGCGCCAACACGCTCCGCTGTTTCAATTTATTTTCACCGCGCTTTTACTTAGGTTATAGCAAAAAGACCCTAGACTCGTCCATGATACATTCTAGGACGACTCTACCGTCTTTTTCGCACCTCCCAGGTAAAAGCTCGATGAAAATAAATTCCAACAGCGGAGCGTGTCGGCGCCGGGTTGTTCGCGTTTCTTTCCATCGAGGTAGTACTTGGGATAGCAATAAGTTCATCTGGGCTTAAAACAGTGCTGTGGGATGAGGAATTGGTTCTTTGTAGCATGGAGCAAAATACCTTTTCTCGATGATTCGAGTTCTGTGCATGAGAATAGGATGTGGTATACTGCAATTTCATCTCCGCATTTTTCTCAAATATGTTTGTCTTCTTCTGTTAGTAGGAAGTTGCGTGTAAGGTGTGTATGTCCAATTCGGAGACGGCATATAATTACTTCCGCGAAATGTTCCTGGTGACGACATGTTTTCTAATCGCCCAATAAGGGCTTCACCAAATGCAGTTTGTTATTTACTTCATTGTCCCAGATTTCTTGCGATTTAGTCTTCAGGTTACTGTGTAATCCTTTTGTCCAGTCTCTAAGGGGTATGTTGATTTTCTTGATTTCATGAATGCGAGCTTGAGCAGCGCATTTGTCGGCTCTTTAATTACCACATATCGCAAAATGGCTCGGCACCCAGCACAATTTTATTATATGTCCTTGTGTTCTGACTTTTTATATGTTGTGTAATAAGTTTCCTACTAAAGGTTCGACTGTATTTCTGCAGTGTAACGCCGGGAGCACGCTAAGTGAAGCCGTGTAGATTATGCTCTTTTGAATTATGTTATTTATTATTCTGCCTACAGCTTTAGAAACTGCATAACATTCGGAAGTAAAGATTGATGCACAGTTTGGAAGCTTTACTATTTTATGCCAGTTTCCTTGCACAACCGAGCTTCCGACATATTCTGCTGTTTTTGAGCAGTCAGTATAAAGTTCTCTGTAGCTCGAATAATTTGCTTGGTCTGTCCGGTATTCCTGTATTATACGCTGGTGTGGTGTTTGTCTTTTATGGAAGTGTGTTAACGTGAGGTGACACACAGTGTGAAGGCTGTACCATGGCGGCGGTGGGTCAAGCCTTGAGGCGACATCAGGAAGGGTATCAAATATTCCTAACGTTTGGGAACTATAATCGAAGCGGAGAAGCAGAGGTCTAACTGACGGGGTTTTTTTTAAGTGTGGTTGATATGCGCTCTTTAATATTTATATTTGTGCTTAATTTTGTTGTCACCAGGACATTGTTGTGTGCTTTGAATGCGAAAGCTTTGTCTCATCGTGAGCTCTGTTACGAGGTTCGTTAAAGATTCCTTCCTATCAAATGACACACCTCCTTATTAGCGTACAGTCTTAAAAAACGCACACGCTACGTTTACCTTTATTCGCCAAGAAGCAACGCGGCTTTGTGGCCTACGTGTAGCGTGCTCATCTTGCAAGCTGAAGTTTCTTGGTTAAATTGCCCGCACCTTAGGAAGAACACTTTCCTCTTTGCTGTCGACATCACTGTCTGTGGTCTACTGCCGACGTGATGCGAGAGCATGGTGACATCATTGAGGAATTTCGTGCCATGGACGGAGACGGACCCCGGCTTTTTAGAAAATCGAATATATGATGCTTTCGTATTAACAATACCAAACACAATACAATTGTTTTATTCAGGGTCTCAAAGTATTATGTGAGGCCTCGGCGTATTGGGCGCGGGTGGCAAACGCACACACTCATTCGCCGAATTGCTGGCACTGGAGGTAAGATCGAGAATGCGATATTCACTGTCACTATCTTCATACGTGCCGAGTTGAAATCAGAATATAACTGAGCAATAAACAGAAAGGATCACAACTTTAGCAAATAGCGATTGCTGAAAAATGCATGATCGAAAAGCAACACTCAGGCGGAGTGAAATAAGGGACGCATCAAATACACAAAAATCGGACAAAAAAACGTGTGCACAGCGAATTCAAATATTAAGGAAAAAAAGCTACGAAAGGAAAATATTATGAAAACGCAGAAAACGTAAACGTACATCACCACAACACATTAGTAACCGACGGACAGCGCAGCACAGTTGTGAATGAGACTGCTGATCTGCTGAGTAAGCTGGAGTTTTTATTTCGTCCAGTAGAGAGTAGCCATACACTCTGTAATGATAACAGACTAGGGAGCCTTCACGATCATGGAGACAAATAGTTGCATTGTACAAGATATGCAAGCAACAAATACAGTTATGAAGAAGTCGACAAAGCTAATGCGAAAACTCCGTCAAAATAACCAGTGAGGTTTGACTTCATAATAACTGGGAACGGAAGCAAATTTGGATGGCATACGAACTCCCCGTTCTGAACGGCAGTTTACAAAACCAGTCTACAATGCCTTAACATACTCATGTTTGTTTTTCATTTCTGATGGGCACAGCTATTTATTAGAGAGCATTAAAAGTGTCACAGAAAAAAATGCGATGCCGGTAATAAAATTCATTCATTAGATGGAAGGGATCACTGTAACGAAAGTGAGAACTGCCCGTTTAAATGTATCTACATTGCGTCCCTGTCGGCACCTCTGGACACATGCGGCGAAATATCTAACCGATAGCATGATAACCCGTATAAATGTCTCGTTGGGCGCAGAGAGACGTGTAGGGGCCCGCAAACACAGCCACTAAATGAATTAATGAATGACACAGAACTTGTTGTAAAGGCATCAACAGCTTCTAACGCTATCTCAATGTCCACACATACTGCAGCCAAGTTTCCTTATGAATTTTTGGGAAAAGCCGGCGCCAAGTACGATGTAACCGTGAAACGAAACCTTTTGTTCTTTGCTGCTGCAGACAAATGCACGTTTGAAACTGGCATTTGCACCGATTGGATGTCTACGAACTGCAGCGGCAAGAAAGAGGGCTGTTTTGTGGTGAGAAAAGTGGCCGACATGCAGTATGGACCAACTGAAGACCACACGCTGAAAACAGGTGAGCTGAGGAATAGAGAATATTATGAACATCGGCATTTAAAGAACACCGGATTTCTGGAGACATATTTTTTATAACTTTATAAGGTGCTTTCTGGCCGCTAATAAAATAAATTTAACTCCTTAGAAACCAAATTCCAAAAGAAGAACTCCTGTTAGCTGACTGAACTTGATGACAAAATTTACTTCTTCCATGAATACGGATGGTCATCCCCTGGCTACAGCCGTCAGGTGTTATGGTTTTGACGGCTACAGCCGTCAACACCTTAACATACGGTACAGGTGCTTTTGTACAGGGAAGTACTAAACGTACTTTTTTTCAAAACCGGATGGAGAATGAATAGAAACATTTAAAGTGATTGCATGACCAACGTATACAGTTTCGCAACAGTGCTGTACAGCGCTATAGTTTAATTAAGATATAGCACTGGCTCTCCTGTAGTGGCTACGAAGCACTAAATTAGTATTCTGAAAATAATGACCCTGATGCCGGGCCTATTGGAAAATCACCTCTTCCTACGGCTTCGAACTTCCATTTGTCCATAAGAGCGAACTCAGAAGCAATGAATGCCGCGGAAGTCCTCGCCATTTTATTCAATAAGTCTTGTCCGGAGGGAAGTTTTAATTACGACTAAAAGTAGTATCCAAGTAGAAAGTAATAGAGTAGTCGCAGCTGGTACAGGACTGTGTTAATTGGCAGGCATGGCAGAGGCCTTTGCCTGCATTGGGCCTAGTCAGGATGATGACGCTGGTGATTAGAAAGTTATAGAAGAACTCGAGTGTAACTGAATAAAGTTGCAAATGAATGGCAAAAAAAAATCAAAATATTTTAACTTGTTCTATTAATAAACTAATTTTAATCAAATTGATGGGTTGTTGTCCTTGCGGCAGTGAGCAGTTTCATTTCAATTGCCACTCTAAGTTTACGCGTTCTGCGCCCCTAGGCTTACTTCATGCTATCGAAAAGTATCATGCAATTTCTCGACCCTCGTCCACATTGCCGTAAGTAAATAGAAAATGTTTCTGCTTCAGTGATGACAGACTGCCCAGACGTTCCACTTTTCTCTCTTCCTGCAGATCAAGGTTCCTGCGCCTACGCGGAGAGAGACTACGCCGTACTAACGATCAACGCAAATGGTCCTTTCTTCTTTGTAGCCTGGTACCATTTATGGAGTATGCACCATGCTGGTGCGACTTTCTCAGTGCGGCATGGCAAGAGCAAATGGCAGGAATTCCATGTCACCCGTGCCGAATTGAATGGCCGATGGCGGCGCGTGCACTATTCTGAGAGGCGAGAAGGGAACATGCAGGTACGAGCATGCCATTGTAAGGTACGACTCATATAGAACACTCAAGAGCTCGACAGCTAAGAAGCAGCGCCTGACAGCTTCGAAGCAAACGGTTTCAAATTCTGAAACAGCTATTAAACCTTTGTTATTAGTGATTTGGCCGGTTAGCCGAAATGAGACGCGTGTTCTCTTGAGGCGCCGCGCCACACGTCTCCCCTTTCGAGAGGTGAGATGTGGGGAATCTGCCCACATCTAGACACTTGCTCTTGCTATGCCTATGTTTGATGCCGATGTAGTCGAGCTTTGCAAGCCGGTAAAACACCGGTAACATCACTCCGAAGCGCGGCAGCGCTCGGCTGCGGCTGCACCTTCACGCCGCCAGAAGTCTGCAAGGGCCGATTATGTGAACCACTAAGTTAGCTCCCCGCGTTAGGCTTCACCCTAAAAATTGCTCTCGCTGAACTGTTTAATAGGAAGTTTTAGTGGTTGAGCCGAAGAATCTCGCAGTGAAGTGCTTGCTAAGGGGAAATCATAAGGCGCCAAATTTGCTCGGCAGTTTTTTTATTCGAGAAATGTGCCATGAGGCATAAGTTGAAAAAAGGAAGGGGGAAAGGAATGCACGGGATTAAAAGTTAAAAGAAGGAGTGAAGACCCGTTGCGCCGATGTAGTCGCAGATGTTGCTAATGAAACGGTTGTTCATAGTCCACTTCACGTAGTCACTTTCGCGGTTCCTCCGCAGGCCCACCTCCCTGAGGAGCCGTTTTCTTATAGCAGCCGTCGCTGGGCACGTCCACAACAAGTGCCGCACATCACAAATGTCCGGTGCAGCGCTACAGTGAGGGGAGCTGTCAGGTGCTGGAAGATTTCTGGCACGCCACCGATGACGGACAGATGATGTCAGAGCCGCCCCTGCCCGAACCCGGCGCACGGATACCTCCTCCTGCCGAGTGAGACTACGGGGGAGAGGGTGTGAACACGGAGGAATTAGCGCGTGTTCGCTGGCGCAGAACTTCGGAATCGAAAATATGTGACAGGAACGGATCTGGGTGAAGAGGGGAAGGTGGCGGATCATCTGATGTATGAAGATGAGTCATAGCATCCGCTTGAATGTTATGTGGATCCTGGGCATGCCGCGAATCCAGTGTATGCGCACAGGACATGGATAATTTGCGCAGAGCACATGAATTGATTGTGAAATCTGGAATGTCCGTCGAACAGCCTTAAGCTGTTTAAGGGCGGCGCGGGAGTCGGTGTAAATATGAACTGTATTGAATGTTGGAACGAGCGGAAGGGAAGCAATGGCGTTTTAAATGGCTTGAAGTTCCAAGGCCAGGGGAGTGCACGTATCCGCAGTATACGTCGCGCGAGAGTTGTGATGCGGATGAGATGGACAATACACAGCAGTAACTCCCCTCTCTGCAGAATGTGATGCATCCGTGTATAACATGCACCCTTCAGGGAGATACACTGCTGATACCGACGGGGAAAATGTGGGGCGATTGTCAGTGAGCTGGCAATATGACCACGGAGGAAGTTACTTTAAACGATGAAGTTGGACAGACTGTTTTCGAGCTCTATTTGCCACCCGTTGCTCGGCAGTTGTTGGGTTGATTGTCTTCGCACTAGTGACGTGTACCAAATTTAAGATGACGACGACCTTCAGAGATATACATGGCTTATCAAGCACCGACATCGGTCTCGAGCATTGTAGATACTACTAGGCGGAACAGCGATTGCTATGAAGAGCTGTAGTTCTTTATAGCAAGGAAAAATAGAGAACATCGAGCGCCGAAAGAAAATAAATACAGAAAGAGTGAAAAAAAAAGAAGAAACGTAGTCGCCAATGAGCTTCGACCTCTTGCTTAGTACAAAACAAAGTGAAAACTCGAATATTAAAAAGAGAGAAAATTAAACTTTAAGCTTCTATCACTGAGCTGAAGGGCTAGGAAATTATGTTTACTGGGGTTAAATGAATCAGACGAAGAGATAGGCATTCCAACGCTCGATCATGCCACCACACCAAGAAATTTTGTGCCAGCTTCATCTACGCCGATATTTTCGGCGACTGCAAATGTTGTTCCTCCTGTCCCCGTCAACTCGTACACTCTGCCGTGCCAGCATGCGCCCCGCCTGTGAGTGTGTCACCTCTTTCTTTAGTTCGTGTGGCCGGACTCGCTTAACCGCTCGTCGGCGCAGTCACTGGCGTACCATTCATTGTTGTACTTCCGAGCGCATCGTGGACCCGGCGACATTTATTCAGGTGACTACAGGACGTGCACTGTACCCTGCAAGTATGCCCAGCATATTGCGATCGGCTGCTGAGATTCTGCGACGGCCACAGTGACTCGTCGGTGGGCTGACGGGACTCGCCCTGCACACGGACCCTCTGGAGGCTGCAGCACACCAGCCTCATTCGCCCTCCAGCGGCCACCGATATGTAAACAACAGCAGAGCAGACTGCTTTGCCCCTATCCGAATTATAGTAGATTTGACGTTATGCTTGCAGCGAATGTGAGCTCAGGGCTCCCGGCGCTCAGCGCTGTATCACCATAGCCGTGAAATATGCGTGTAGAAAAAAAACACCACCACGCTTCATCAGTCGGCCGGAAATTTTGAAAATCGCAGTTTTATATTTCACAATAAAAACCTTTCTGATTTTTTAGGCAGTGATTATTGCTGCGAATGCTCTAGTGAATTCGTTTTGCTCACTGAACACGTTTACCGGCAACCTTCGATTTCCTGGTACATTTATTGAGGTTTTACACGGATACCTTTCAGCGCTTCCTTGACACCTGATTTAATATCTGCTGCGGGTCCTTGGGCCCAAGATATTAAACTTATTTTTGCAATTTGGAGGAGTGCTCGGCTTGAAGCACTCTGGCACGGGTTGGCCCGGTAGTGCACTGCCTCCTAGATCGACCCGGGGCATTTTAGCGCGCGCCCTTTCTTTCTATCTTGGCTCTCCTAATATTTAACTCTTCTACTTTCAGCACGCGGCAGCGAGCGTGGCTCGTCTTGAGCCAGGAGGCAGGCCCGTGCACTTTCCTTTTCCTTCTTCCTGTCAGCAAGAGCAGCAGCTGCAGTATGTGCTCGTCGCAAAGTGAAGACTTAGCTCCAGTGGGACGGAGAGAAGGGAAATAAAATATATTGTAGACGACACAGACACGGCGATGACTAAATGCTCTGCGCTCTTTAAGGGGCTTGGGACAGAGCGGCGGTATCATAGATATGCCAAAAAAATAAAAACAAAAATAAAAAATGAAGAAATAAATTTTCGCTGAATACCAGTGAAGGAAAAATGTTTTCTAATTACTGCAGTATTCCAATTTCCTTCTGACCAACAATGACAATTTCAGTGTACGGGGTATGAGTGAATTCTAGGACGAAGGCCATAAACCCATGTGTTTGGTGGGCGTAACATGTCTGCTCAAGAAGTGGTTGAAATTAGATGGACTCTTTGAAACAATTTCATACGCACTTAATTATTGGGTTTAACTTTTCGTGTTGTCTCTAGCCCTGTCTTTGTCAACCCAAGTTTGTTAAGAAAACTGGACTTTTTTATTGATTTATAAATTCATCCATTGACTGATTGATCGATTAACAAATTTTATTTATTTATTTACTTATTTATTTATTGCTTGTTCCTCTATCTAGTGCGCGTTCTAACGGACTGCAGTATTTCTTCAGTAACTGATATTTATTCAATCAAAATTTCAGAAATAAAAAGAGCTCCTAAACGAAGGCATTGATGTGCCAAAGTTGCAACAGTAGAATGCACATTAGTTGCGTACCAGGAATATTAGCAGGGCATAGGGGAAGTTTTTGGAGTTGTTCGTTACTGCACGAGAAGAGTATTTCAAAACAAATGCAGTTAATTTCAATTGTTAGCATGACATGTCTGGATCACAATGCAGAAAGAGTGTGGCACGCGGGTGCTCGTTTCTTCTTGGCGATCCCGTCTCTTCGTTCTGTAGTGATTCCTCAACACGGACAGCGAAAGGTCGCCTCCACCGAAATTCGATCGTCGCGGCGGGGATCGAACCCGCGTCTTTCGGGCCAGCAGCCGAGTGCCATAACCAGTGAGCCACCGCGGCGGCTTGTTGCATAATCAACACAATATGATATGACTTCAGTGGCAATCACAATGCATCCCGGAATTTATTACGAGTGAAAGAAAACGTCAATTGTTCCTAAATCGTACGAAAATTTTACAGAAGAAAATTGTTTGTCATAAAACCCATTGATGATATGACTGTTCAGCAGGGTTTGATCAACTGTAGTTCTAAGTACTGGATTGTTGACAACTAAAAAAGTAGCATCATATTACAGAAAAATAATTATTGAACCTCTGAGATGTTATTTCAAAAAGATGCTTTTAGAGCGAGAATGGATATTTGTGATTAAACGAATTTGTTTTGTATGTATTGAATCGAAGATATATGACCATGATAAAATTGAGCTTAACTTTATAGAAACATTCGAGTTTTATAGCAATGAAGATGACAATAATATGCGACATCTAACAAATTGGGCTTTTGGTAATCAATCTCGCTAAGTGGATTAGCAACAGAGAGAGTGTTGTTATCAAGTAATGCCATTATAATGCAATATTCATAGAGAAGGAATGCATAAGGACTTGCTCAGCAAAGAACTTTTGAAAATTACGCTAGATTTAAAATTTATTAGCGCGTTTAGTAAATTCGGCTTTGTAATTCCGCAGTTCCTGCATTTCGAGGATATTTTCCCCGCTGGGTTCCAGACAACAAATAACGGCAGTCTATGAATTTTTTTAATCAGTTCTGTTATAAGCGGATTCATTTGTGCGGAAAATTTAGGATTGAGTTGTTTCTTTGCAACCGGTATTTTTTTCATTGTGCAGAAGTTTCCAAAGACATTTATCATTGAAAGTTCAGTGCCAACTAATTTTAGTCCTTACTCGATGCGTGTGAGTAAACAGTAAGTCAGGCAGTTCAGCTGATTCGGTGATATAGTTTTGCGAGAGGTTACAATAACAGCACCTTTATATGTTCCCAGGCAGAGGCCAAGAAGTAAGCACGCGAAAATTTTGTTCTTTCACGTTTTACAAAATACAATAACAAGAGCTCTTCTCACTAATTTATGCAGGTTGAAATCTTTTTCGTTCTTATGGGTATGAAACAACAGTGTTTGCCCTGGATGACTTGAGCACCGAGAGCGGGATGTGCCCTGAAGGTGAGTACTCACGTTCTAGAAGGGGCAAGTAGGAATAAAAACTTACTTTGTTCAGAAGCGTTGTTTTCTCTGTCGCCATAGATGCGCTTGATATGGTCTTATGCCCTTAGAACAAAGGAATGAATTAAATCAGTGAGGTCAAAGAAACATTGAATATATTTATTTTTATTTATATGTTCCCACGCAGTGATGCGCAATGTCTGTCGAAGAGGGAGTGAACTATCGCGGAACTCTGAAAGTAAGGTTTCCAAAATGCATATAAACAATGAAAAAACATGACTGTACGAAATGACTGATACAAACCTAAATAGTCAAGAACTGGTGCTCGAATTGATCTATAAAATTCTAAGCCTCGAAAAAACTAGAAGGTAAGGAGTTCTGGTGCGACCCTGTGCTGGGAAATGACTGTTTTTAAAAGCACTATTGCGAACAAAGATAGGTGTTAGAGCGGGCTTATGGCTGTGTCTTGTAATCCTTGAATTGACGGTATTCACAAACCTGGGAGAGCTATTTTCAATTTTTAACTTATACAGTAATGTAAGAACTGTCCACCAAATTTCCTAAGTATTTCTCGTGTGAAGATGCAAGCTCCACGATGATACCGGAGGCTGCTTACTCTTTTCTTTAGAACACATAAATCTTAAAGGTTTTGAATGAACGTTTTCAAGCTGGTGGATATGGTTTTCCTTATGAGGATCCCACAGACTGCTCACCCAGAATGTTTGAACGGATACATAATTGCTTGCCAGCAGCATAGAGTTTATTGGATTGCTTTTACTCTTCCTTTAGGTAACCAAATCTTTTGGAAGGCACAATTCAAAATGTCATATCTGTTCGGCTCAAGTGAGGTTGTTTGTGAAGGCCCCAGATAAATACTTCATTTTAATAGCTTCTTACAACGGTGCAATATTCAGTACATAGGTATACATACTGGCACATTTCTTCGTTATCGCTCGAAGAAGCACCTTGTTATCAGTATTAAGGACCAGTTCCCAAAGCGAATGCCATTCTCCAAGAGCGACAAGAGATCTTCGGAACGGTACGCGGCTTTTTCGGACAATGTCTTATTCTAAATAGTGCAATAATCCGCAAACACTTTTGGTCGCATTATCATCACATGTGCGAGCGACGGAGGAGGGTGCGTGCATGAAAATGTCGCCGGGAAGAACTCGCCGACTTTCGCGTGCGATTGCGGGTCGTCTGCTGCATGTAGAAAAGCACTATTTGCCTCTGGTGTTCGTGGTAACACAGTGCAGTGATTAAGTGAGCAAGCACTTGAGCAATTTCCCATATCCTCCTATGAGCCGTGTCTTGCATCACTTCTATTGTCTATAGTATAAAGAAATGCAAATGTATCATTCCTTCTTCGATGACTAATGCGGTTTTAGAAAGCATGCTTAACAAAATCTAACTTAGAAAGGAAAACTAAACGTGAGCCTTTAAACCTTCCTCTTGTAGCCCACTATAAAAAATACCGTAGTGTTTCTAACGCGGTACAAATGCAAGCTAAAAAGCATCATTAAGAGAAAGCATTTAATTTAAATAAAAATAACTCAAAACACTAATGGAAACTTTTAAAAGATTTTGAAAGCAAGTCCACACAGCACTCCCATCTCTAAAGTTACCTTCACCTTGCATAACTTCTCAGATTATTGATATTGTGCATTCTTTCTGCAATCACTTTCTTCATCCTGCTATCATTCCTAATAAATTTCACAAACGAACTTGCAGTGTTCTTCTCATTCGTTTTATATTTTTCCGCAGCGGTGGCCTAGTGGTTAAGCATCGGCCTCGCATGCGGGAAGTGCGGGGTTCAATCCCTGTAGGGCCGCCCGGTACCCACCGGCGTACAATGGGTACAAGCTTTCTCCTGGCCTGATGCTCGGTTTATAAGGGGTGAAATGCTTGGGAAATGGGTCTTTGACCTCACCTTGAGTAATCGAAAAAGGCCTTGGGTCATAGCGCTCTTTGGCTATAGACGCCCTTGCGCCATAAAAATCAATAATCATCATCAATATATTTATCCATTTACCTCTACTAAAGTGCATCTATCTCTCAACTCTAAAATACAGGCCTAGGTTTAGACAGAATTTGGGTGCGCCAATAAATATTGTTTTTTTGTAATCCCCTAATAAAATTAGCATTATAATCAACCTTAAGCTCACCACTTTCATTTTTCCGAGAAAATAAAAAAGCCAAAATCATTCCTGTGCATAAAAAAAGAGACAAAGAAGTGTGACTAATTATCGACCCATCTCTTTACTTTCATTGATTAGTAAAGTTATTGTAAAATTTCTTGCCTTCAGAACAGTTAAAATTGCTAAAACTTGTCAATTTCGCTTCCACTCGAGAGGTTTCATTAACCAAGCATTGCTTTTCTAAACTGATTATTCAGTACACATTACACAATGAACAATTTGTTGGATTTGTATCTTTAGACTTCAAAAAGCTTTCTACAGGATTAATCACAATGTCTTATTTGCCAAGCTTGAAGCATGTGTATATAACGGGTCCCGCACTAACCTTTTGTAAGGCTATTTACTGGACAGGCAGACCGCCATGTTCGTGGAGTGTTCACTTGCTTAGTTTAAAATTAGTTACATAGGTGTCCTCAAAGAATCAATTCTCAACCCTTTGATCTCTTAAAATTTATATCAAAGCTCTTCCCGACTCCTTCTATGACTTTCCATGCATAATATATATGAATGACACAACCACATCTGCTTCTGATGAGCGTATTAACACACTGACTGCGAATTTAAAGGTCCCTTAGTAAAGCTAGAACATACTGTCATGATAACCAGCTAATTATTGACCTTGTAAAACGGGTTTCACAATTTTTCGTTTAAATCTTGGTCTCATTAATCAGTTGCCCTCTTTAGTGCTTGGTCATACTTCCATTTACATCAGCGAGCGCGTTACATTTCTTGGTATTCAACTTCGTTCTTACCTAAGATTTCATCATCATATAGAGCATCCTCAAGAAAAACAGCAATTTGAATCTTTGTCAAATGAAAGCTTGTCTTTTTTTTATATCATCCGCACTGTTCCCGCTTGACTATGCATTTATTAGTACACACAATAAATATGGCAGTCCAGCACGGGGAAAGCACTACTGTCATTAGCACTCTACGTAATAAAATCTTATGTATTGCACTCTAGCTATCATGTTTATTACTCATTCAGCAGAAACTTTCGTTTCAATTTACTGCATTACTTTATTTTGCAGATTGCTAACCTTACCGGGCTTGCAGCTCACCAAGGCGTCTTGTTACCCTAATTTTTTTTAATTATGAAAATTTTAGTTCTCATTTCGCCTAACGTTCTTTTGTGAACAATTGACCACTCAGTTGAAGAGCACCCGTGTCCTTTTATAGAAGACAATTGAAGTCTTAACAGATTTGTTTATGTCTTTTGTAATGCATATCTAAATTGGTTGCAATGCGCACATATTTCTTGTTTTTCTATATTCGGCAGTATCATATGTTAGAATGGTTACTTTAGGTGTGAATTTTAGTTTTTCGCTTTACAATCATTTTTTTCTGGTTCGCATCGTATGTAAAGTTTTATATGTATATTAGCTCAGTTGCTGTTGTATAAGTACCCGCCTGTGTACCGCCTTGTTTCTTCTAATTTATTTTAGCAATAATTTATCGAGGGTCCCTTTACACTCTCCTGAATTTGAGACTCTCGCCTGTGTAATGATGTTATATGTATTCATATCTCATGTTCCCAGTCAATTATTACTTGATTTGAATCCTACCTGCTTGCCATCCTACAGCTCTCCAAGCACTTCTCAAGTTTAATAGGTGATAAGAGACATACTATATCAGGTTGCACATAATGGGCCATAGTTTGGAGACAGACACTTCAAAACAATTGGAGTAAATGATAAAGAAGGTGGATATTTTGGTGGGCGCGTATTCTACATGGGCAAAATTTCTGTAGAACTTTCTCTCGGTATATGAATACAGCCTGAGAGTGAACCCGCTAAGCACTGCTTACAAGCGTCATAAATATTCTAGGCATGAAAAACATTACAGACATCATCCTATTTACAAAATACATATTTTCTGTGCTTTTATTCGCCAAAAAATATCGCAAATTTATGGTATAACTAACAATTGCTGCTGCCTGCGCACATTTTCTGCTCGAGACCGGACAGTACATCTTACAAAAAACACGCTGTAAAGTGTGTTCACAACACGTAACAATTGACACGAGACAGACACGACGACACAAGGCCCCGTTCTTGCGCTTTTAGCAGACACTACAAGTACGCCGTGAGAAGTTCGCTGTTCTATAGCTGGCAGTCGAGCTTGGCTACCTGTTTCAAGCGGAGTAATCCTTATTGTTGTGTAATTAGCGCAATGAAAAAAATTTGGCCATTTTTGGTTTATTTCTCCATCCTCGGCAAACTTTTCTTGCAAACTATTCACGTGCCTTGAAAACAACAGATGATCCCCATAATTTGCAAAAATTAAGTGTCTTAACTTAAATTTTCAGATCACCAAATATTCAACAGGTTAGGTATAAAAAAAGTTTACGCGTGGCACGCGCTGGTAGAAAATGACTGCACTTGTTGACTGGAGCATACAGTTGCAGTATGACTGTTTACACAAAGGCACAGTTGCTAAAACGTAAAGATGCTTCCGTTCTTAGAGTCATAAACGAAATTTATATTCTTCTACACTGCAGCAATGGAGTCAGACATCGAGGAACCGAAGTAAAAACCACGCAAATTGTGGTCTTTGCATGTATTCGTCAAAAAAAGACCTGATTAATAGAAATAGTACGCTGCACACAGTGCGCTGCTACACGAACTATACGAAGTTGACCTAACGTTTGATAAGTTTGCGCAGTACCTTGCTAAAAAGCGAAACTGCTGGTTAGGTTCATTATGAACACGTCACTCGACTGAGTTTAGGTCGTATAACGAGTAAATTTTTAGAAGTGAAATGAGCTGGATGTGCAATATGCCCCTTTCATAAATTTTAAAATTTTGCGCCAGGATTCGCTGCACCCTACTACACGTATTCTCTGACACAGGTTTTCCTCTGACGTCTTTAAATGGAAATTTTGGCTTCAGATAAAGTGCTCGCTATCCTTGCAAGAGGTAAACCAGCGAGTTTTCTGATTTCTTACGATGGGTTCCCAAACTCGATGTTTGTAATGATGGCCTAAAGAGGCAACAATTACAGTGATTCAAAATGGATGCCTAAGATAGCGAAAATCTAATTTAAGGAATGTAGGTTGAGCCAGTTGGCAGAGTAATACACTGAAGAAGAGGCGGTCATGCGTGTATTCAATACTTTCTTTCGATTTTATCAATGCCTTTTAACACAATAAATTAAGTAAAATACGCAGATATTGAGGTACAATTAGGCACATAGGTTGTTCGCTCTTCCTACAGCGCGAAGAGATGGTTCCTGTGATTTTGACTGGGGCGACACCTGTGGTTACAACCTCAGTTACTTCAACGACAAATGGCAACTGCTGAGTGGTCGGGAGAATTATGAGCTGTCCACGAACCGGGACTACACCACACAAACAAGAATGGGTGAGTCTTCGTTACAGCAACAAGAAATGACATAAATCCTGGCTTCGTGTTTTTTGGGCTCTGAAGGTTACAAATACGAGAGTACCAGAGTACTGTTAGACATTTTTGCTCTAAGCAGACTATGCTCACGTGGTGGTATTTTGAAACATGTATTTTTGCTATCGGTCGCCTTATTACCAGTAATACAATTTGAGAAGCAAATCACTTAGGAAACCTACAAAAAAACAGCGCATTCTGTACAGAAACGTACCGCATCTTGCACAAAATCATATTCACATAGCTGCCGCGGTAACTTCACTGTTATGGTACACGGCTGCTGACTCGCAAGACGCTGGTTCGATCCCGGCCACGGCGCTCGCATTGCGATGGAGGCAAAATGCTTCAAGCCCGTGTAATGTGCGATGGGAGTGCACGTTAAAGAACCCCAGGTGGTCAAAAGTTCCCGGAGCCCGTCACTACGGCGTCCCGCATAGCCTGAGTCGCTTAGTTTGGGACTATAAACCCGATAAACGAATCAAACTATTCAGTTTACTCTTCACAGGAATGGGCAACTGGGTACGTTAATAAACAAACAAATGTTTTTTCACTCCGCCGAGACATTTTTTTATAGAGCCGATTGCTTTCTCAGTTTGCTCTGGAATGCTCAGAAATAGAACGTGGCTGCAAACGATATAAGTACAGAACGATGAAATTCAATTTGATGCTCGAGCACTTATGAGACACATTTTAAAAATCTGTAACTACTGCGCTCTTTGCACAAACAAACAGAGCCGTTGGACAGTTCGTATCATAATAGGTCCCGAAATACTTAAACACCTAGCCATAATGTAGATTCCAATGTAGACACAAAAAATCGCATGATATGAAGTCCCACAGTGGGCAGATCGCAGTTGAATTAGATTTAACTGCATGTTTTCAATTCCCACTTGGCACGATGGGAAGTTCTGATGAAGTCAACAAGAAATATGACATCGGGATGTCTTTGCTGTCAGTTCCACAGTGACGTGACAACATGTTACTTTTGACTTTAACGCCCCTTCGACCAATCAGTGACCTTGGTGACTAACAGAGGCGAATTCGATAACAGACGCGAATAGGCTTCACATAATGCGAAGCCAAATGTTATTGCATTAAAAACAATACAGCATAGAAATCTAAAGAAGGTACTATAAGGCAAGTTGGTAAGAACACTTGGCACATAGAAACTACGAATGCATTTAAAATACCCTGTGCGAACACAGTTTAAAATGCAACGCTCACGCGTACGCCACGTGCGAACAGGAAATATGGAAGGACAAATTCATTAGTCCGGAGACACTTCAGGACAACAATTCTTTCAATTAAATCGTTAACGCAGGCATATGCGGCCACAAAAATAAACAACAATTATCTGTAGCTGGGATATCATACATCAAAGCACGAGGTAATATATTAATATGCAACCAACCTAGTGCGCTATAGCACTCGAAAAAATAAAAAGAATGAATTCCACAGCGCAACACACTGCATGCGAATGCGTGTATCATCATTTTTCTTATAGAAGTCTGAAATAATATTTTATTAGAGTATAGCAGAAACGCTATTTTCGCACACGTTCGCAAAGTTTTACATACTGCTCCAAGGCATTTGAGAACCAAAAAAGAAATTCCGAATAAGCTTTTAAAGCTAAGCTTCAGATAGAAGAACAGGCACTGTAATTAGAGGAGGATGAACAAATACTAAAATGATGAGAAGTAAAAGTTTCAGGATACTGCACAAACATATCATTTTAGTTTTGTTTTCATTTATCGAAATTAGGTTATTATAGTGCGAACTCATGAGCTAATGACATTTACAGTGTCAGCTCTTAATTTATCATCGCTTGTTCGTAATTAACATGAACGTATACAAATAAGCCTGTCATCCATCCACACACTAAAAACTAATTATTAAAGAATGAATTGATTGAGATTATTAGCATAAAAGGTAAATAATAGGGGTGCTAGAATCAATCCGTGAAGAATTCCGATGGCCATCATATTTGCTTTTTTAACATTTCCGATAACTATTATTTTCTCTCTACCAGGAAAATAATTCTCAAGAAATGAAACGAGCTCAAAACCGTAGAGATATAGTTTATGAAGTAACACATATTAGCTCATGAAATCAAAAGCATTGCTTATGCGACAAAGACTGCACAAGAAAACTAGCTGTCTTCAAGACTATTGTTCAAGAGAGAAAGCGAGACAAAGAGAATGAATAAAGGAAAGGCAGGGACTAGGCGACGCCCAGTATACTAACATACGCGTGGAAAGGCGGGACGAAGGGGGAGGTAAAAAGGGGAGAGAGGAAGGTAGATCACTTTACATGTGTGCGTAGTCCATATGTAACTACCTACATTGGGTATACCCTGAAAGTTAACAAACTTGAACTCATTTGTTCAGGAAATCCTATAAATAATGTAAAGCTAACCTAGCGCCACGTCAGCAAATGAATCCATATTGGTTAGGCGAAAAAATTTTATGTGCATCAATGTAGCGTTGCCACACATGAAAAACGCGATTTTCATGTATAGAAATCAACGCGAGTAATGAAATAGCTCTACATTTTGTGACAGTGTTAACGCGCCCACTTTTTTAAAGGGGATCTACAAGAACTTTCTTGAAGCCACACACCCCTACCTGTGTCGCGTAAATATATGTGATTCGTAAAAATTCAGTCTTTATGGCTTCAAAGTTTCTGCGAAGAACAATCGCAGGCACGCCATCAATCCCGCTGATTTACATGTTTTGAACTGGAATAAGATATAAAGAATACTGTGTTTAGTGCATTGTGGTTTGAAGGCAGACTAAGCCATCAGTTGCGGTCCATGACAAGCGGCCCTATTACCAGAGCGTCTTTTTTGGAGCAGATGAATAGTTTATGGTATACAGGGGTTTAACGTCCGAAAGTGACTCAGGCTATGAGGGACGCCGTAGAGGAGGGCTCCGGAAAATTTCGACCACCTAGGGTTCTTTAGCATGCACTGACATCGGACAGTACACTAGCCTCTAGAATTTCGTCTCCATCGAAATTCGACCTCTACGGCCGGGATGCAACCCGCGTCGCTATAACCGAGCCGAGCGTCATCACCACTGAGCCACCGAGGGAGCGCAACAGATGGGAAAAGTGCATTCATTTGGTAAACTAACGTTTAGATGGGTTTTTTTCTTGGCATTCCATTATAATTCGATTATAATTCCATTATAATTCCACGGCAATAACAGGAGTCATTACAAGGATAAAAACATTTGTAATAAAATTCAAATATGACACGTTACAACTGCATCATTTTGTAAAGTGTACCAGAAGCGAATTACCAGAAAACGCTTCTTCCAAAAACAGATAAGAGCTTAGAAACACAGCTTAGCAGAGGTTTCCTGTAGTCTGTTATCATCATTAATAAAAATACTAGCGCATACAACCAGGACTCAGACATAGAAGAAGATAGGACGAGCGCTAAACATCAACTGAGGTTTAACAGGCACGAAAAGGTACATAAATGCAATTCGGTGGTGCATGCGCACACTGGATTGTAAAAATACATGCACAATCTAACCAAAATGTGGCAAGCTGTTGCTTAGGTGTATTTTCTTCTTTTTTGGACAAGCAAGTGAAGTCGTGCTAACATAGTTATCACCTTCCCTGTTAATGGGATAGGCCTCACAAATCTCACGGCCAAACCTTGTGCCTCCCCTACCAAGCACACATCTGGCATCAAACACCAGCACGTGCCCGCACCGCTTACAATGCTTCGCCAAATGCCCCCCCTCCCTGACAATAAATCTACCAGCGTGCGGTGCTCTCTTAGCCGTTCGTTTAGGCAGCGTCCAGACTGCCTCACGTAGCATCCACCGCAGGAGAGAGGTATGCGGTATACGAGGCTAGCAGTACAAGGTACAAACTTGCATTCATATTTTATGGTGCAAACCGGTTTTCCTCCTTCACCACCGAAGTGCATTTATGTACCTTTCTCTCGCAGTTAAACCTCAGTTGATGTTTAGCACTCGTCATGCCTTCTTGTATCCTTCTTGCCTTCTTGTATGTGTCCTAGTAATATGCGCTAGTCTTTTAATTAATGATGACACACCAACTTGCCCAGCTTTCTGCCTTGGTCGGTTATCAACAACCTTTCGTCATAAAAATGTGGTCTTAGACCATATTTTCGCTCTAAAATGTGATAAATCATTGTCTATGTGGTCGAACACAAGTCGTCTAAGTCGACTCTCGAGGGATATTTTCGTGAAGGAAGCATGCCCCCCATTTAATAAACTCCTTGGCAAATACTGTTTTATTTAGATTGATGTTCGCAATAACAGGAACAGCCTTGAAAGAATGAATAACTGAACTCCAAAAATAGTATAAAATAACAGGTCCAGCACACTAAGTTTTTTTATTGCCTGGCTTTGGCTCATAACATTTAACCAAAAAACACTCAACAAAAACCACACAAAAGACTACATAAGACACGGTCGTGGTCAGCCAGCATGAGTCTGGCTTCGTCATTCTAAAATTCACGAAGCATACAGAGCGGCTCTAGCCTCGAGAGCCATTCGATAAACGAAAAAAAAAAGATGAATTGTAACCAAAAAAAAGCGGACCGTTCAAAACACAATCTATTCTCACGAAACGACACACCTTACGTCCCTGTTCATGGGAGGCCCATATACGCAGCGCTGCCGGTAGGCAGGTTAGGAGGGACTATGAGAACTACATAGGGGCACACGTAGCGGTGGCGTAGTGGTTTGAGCATCCGCCTCGCATGCGGTAGGTGCGGAGTTCGATCCCCAGGGCCGCGGGGTACCCACCGGAGATACAATGGGTACAAGCTTTCCCCTGCCTAGTGTTCGCCTTCTTTAGGGTAAAATGCTTGGAGAATGGGTCTTTGACCCCTCCTTGTGCAATGAAAACTACTTTGTGCAATGGCGCTCTTTGGCCAAAAGCTGCCCTAGTGCCATTAAAAATTCGTCATGATCATCACCGTCATCACATCCGTCACCACTTAGGAGCAGCCGATGCACTTTTTTCTACCCAGCATACCCTTGCGCTTAGTTAATCACAGACATCTGTCGTTTCTCGCCGTCGTTGAGAGTGAAGTTTCTCCAACTTTTCACGCCGTATACCGGCCCCCCACCACTTTCGAATACGCGTGGAGCACTTGTTGGTCAGGAAAAACCGCCCCTTTTAATAGACAGCAATATCGACAGCCCCAATAGATTATTTGCGTGGAGCGTACATGTGAAAAAAAGCCATGCACCTTCCTGCCCTGGCCTCCCTGAGGAGGGGTTTGAAATTTCAGCCACATTCAGGCCAGTGTCACAGGCCTGCTGCCTGCGTGCCCAACGGCGGTAGAAGGAACTGTTTCTCCTTACTGCGCTCGCCTCCTTTTCGACCGCGAGCAGTAACTTATACTCTCAAAAGCTGTTTGCAGCACTCTCAAAGGCAGAGATTTCTCGTCCAATAAGTGCTGCAGGAGAAGCGCAAAACTCCTTGAAATACATGAAGAGTGTACGACTATTTTTCAAACTCTCAGCACAGAAATTGAATGCAATGTATGGACTGACATTCGTAAAGTATAGAGAGCGTTTCAATCAGTCTTGAAAATATTAGGCACTTTCAGACACCCTTAAAACGCATATTATACGCTAGCCTGCTTCCGATGCGTTGATGATTACTTAAAATGCCAACACAAATGGCTGGCTGAATCACTGAACACTGAATGGATTATTAATAAATGGTAAACAGCATTTCCAGAGCTTGAGTTCATCTGCGAAACTGCAATCGACAGCCAGTCCAGATATCCAGACTTGCACATCAATTGCAGTAATAATCACTCCTGCTAGCATTACAAACCTAGAGCAGAAAAGCCGTTGTTGCGTTTTGGTTCTGGCCATTGAAAAATCGTCAATCGAGGTGGTGATTTATGGTCCATAATGCAAGCAATCCAAAAAATTGTGCCCCCACTCGGTAATGCGCTGCCTGAATCGGCAGGTCGTCCGATTGAAGATGAGCGGCCCTCCTGGACATTTTTTAAAGTGCCATTGCGCAATCTTTGTTGAAAGATATCGCAGGGTTAAAAAAGGCAAATAAAACGAGCTAAGAAGAACGCCCAGTTTTGACGCCGCATATTCAAAATATTTCCCACAGATCAGGAAAAACGGCAAGCAAGTACGGCGTATAGTTTTTCCACCCCTCATAAGCATATAGAAATTCATGGAAAGGTGAACGAGCAAGAAAAACAAAATGAAACCGGGATATGGCCTCAGACACGACACAATGTATGTTCAACGCGACGGAACCGGCACTTACAATTCCCGCTTAGCTGTAAACGGGCACACCTTGGGCAGGCGGGTAGGTGCTGAAGCAAGAGATTAAGAGAGCACGACAGGGCCTGTGAGCAGGTTGCGAAATCCGGAAATCTGGCACCCAAGTGCACACAATTCGGCTGCATACCACTAGTAAAAAAAGACAAAGGTTATCGGTAAACCTAAGAGCAGGAAAGAACGAGAAATCATCGAAGCTTTTGCCATGAAGATTGCGCCAGGTAGCGAATGTGTAAGTACGACTTCGGTTATCTTAGGAACAACCAAATTTTAATATCTCAAGGGCTGCAATCTGAAACCTTTTTAAGGCACACGTATTGACTGACAAAGTTATTTTTGGTGTCTCCTTTCTGCTTTTACACATGAAGGCGCGGATTTGGGGCTACTGCATATCTTGTTGCGCATGGTATGAGGTCATGGCGTGTTTTATACTCATGTATCTTGCGAAAATAAATGGTTGTTAGTAGCTGTTCATCGTGCATGTGTTTTCCGATTCATGTACCAGTTAGCGCTTTCCAAACCGTATGATGAAATACCAACTAGCCCCAGAAGTAGCGCTTCTTATGTGAAAGTACATTTTATTAGTTATTGCTTTGACATCCGCATTCAAGTGTACAGTGCAGTCGCTGATTTCGTGCAACTGATTCGGTCAGCATGGGTCTGTGTGTACCGTTCTTTTTTATAGGCGAACAAGTATTGCTTTACAGATTTTCATTTTTCTCTTTTCTTATGAACACCAATAAATAAACGTTGCTCCTTTAGATGTCCATTTCTTAGCTACCGCTTCTAGGTTTACTTCATTGCCTTTGGCAATAATTTTTGTTTGGTCGAACCAAGGTTTTTTTTTTCTTTTTTTAAGAAACTATTACCAATGTAAAAACAAAATCACTTACGGTCAGCACCTTTTCAAAGGATTCACTGAAAATTGGCAAACTTTGCTACCTAATCACCGGTTACCCAAAGATGTATTTAAGTGGAGTACGCCTAAGCGTGTAAGATCCCGAGAAGTACAGAAATCACAACGTAAAACATTACTTTTTGTGTTTGGCGTGCATTTCTGGTTGTCCTTCTGAAACAAACTGATCATTCCAAATTTTATTGCAAAAAAGACGTGCATGCATAAACAGTATCAAAAACAGCTCTTTATAGCGCCTCGAGTCCGAATTTAGAAAGGGTCCAGCTTTTAGCTCAGCTTTACACAAAATTCCATCAAAATGGCGTTCTTTTGACATTCTACAGTGCAGCGGCATTAGTGGTCGAAAATTCCTCTTTAACGCACTGTGTTTACAGCGCGAGGCATTTGCTTGTTAACAAAAAGAACAACCTTCATTTATTTTGTCTTTCACTAGCCTCGCATTCCGCAGAGTACAGAGCGTAACCGGACTAAGAGTTTAAAATTCTTGTCCTTAATCGTTCTTATCATCTCCATTTCTTCCTTTTACATTTCTTGCTAGTGGGTCTTACGTTTTGCGTTCATTGTGAGACACATTCCAGCCCGCCAGGAAAACAGCAGCACTTTCCAAGGCAGCACTTGTAAATTTCTGGTTTACTACACCCTACAAAAAAGCTTTTATGTCGCAACGTGTCCCTTTACTTTTGCTGTTTTCTCTGGAACCTATCTGGGACCTCGCATGTAGCCACCAGCATTGCATGATTTGCCCGTAAACAAAAGTTTTTTGGAACTGTCTCAGAATTTCTCATTCTAAAAATTAGTCGAATTGGCCTCACCATTAAAAGGGATAACATGAGATTCCAGTGAGAATTATCCTCAAGTGATCTGCTGCTTTGTTTGAATGCTGCATGAAGTTCACAAGGAACATAACTTCAGAAGCGTATTTCGGACAAGTCAAGCCAAACTAGTGCATTTGTACCATTGCTACCATCACAGACAAGACAATTTGTCATTAATTAGATCGCATTCCAACCTCCTTTTCAATTCCGCAAAATGCAGTCGATGTATTCTTCCGTGGTCTAACCTGTAATCCCACCGTAGCTGGTAGATAACTGGATTAGAGACTCTTAAAAGAGTTGTATTGCGTAGTCACTTAGCGTGAAGAACCGTCTGTGTATTTTGTGATGTGTCTTGGTTATTAGTCTAGTGTTCGCCGGTGTTCCGTTTTCGACATTTCATCACATTTCCCAGTTTTTGTGGTACTCCTTCCTTTATATCGGGATACGGCATCCAACTAATCTTACTATCCTCCTTAGCAAAATCTCTTCTCTATATTGATGCCAGCGAGCTGTTCTCTAATTTCTGTTACCATATCTATCGTTGGATATGTTTTTCAGTAGGCATGTTGCACTTTTCAATTGGCCTACTAACTTTGTACAGCAGTTTATTCAGAAAATGTTTGCTTAGCACCACAACTTTTCTTTTCCAAATTTTTTGTCAGCGCATTCAAGCACACATTTACCCTTCGCGTTGTATTCCTGTCTGAATGACACGAATACAACGCGATTGCTGGACACTTCAACAGGCAAAGTATTCCAAATTTCGGTCACATCACGAAAAAAAAGAGTAACGAAAAACGTCCACACGTGCGTCATAAGGCCGGATTGATCTAGTGAGGTTTGTTCTCGTGCTCCGTTTGCCTGGGGGTTGATAATATCTATCTCTTGAATTATCTAAAAGAAAAGCCTTAGTCGGTATTTTTGCCTTCTATTTTCAAGTGACTGGAGTCAATTATTCTGTATCTTGAAGAAATAACGCAAGTGTCCACTCTTTCAATTCATTCCAGTTTATCTTTTAAGACTTTATGTTGGGTCTTCCAGACAACACAAGCGTACTCCTAAGTTGAGTGGATGACTGTTTTGTAAGCTATAATTTGACATCCTTTTGTTGCAAATTCCAATTTTGCTCTCAGAATCAGAAGTTTTTGGGAAGCTGTTGAGCACACATTATTAATATGCTTATGAGATGGCAGATTATGTGTCACTGTGACTTCGAATTGCTTAGAGGTACCAATAATTTTTAGATTATATTTTACAACCTTATAAGAAAACAACCGCCCGATATTGTTATTAGTTCTATGCGTAAAAGTTGGTTTTGTGTAAACTAATTTTCATGTCCCATTTTTCGCGCGAAAGATACACGGAATGAAGGACTCGGTTTATTCTAATCTGGTCGTCAGCAAGTGTTAATCTACTATAAATGAAACATTCGTCTGCAAAAAAAACTTCACTTCTACGGGAAACTCAGTAACCTCATTAATATCGTCAATATAAATTAGGAACAATAATGGAGCTAAAAGCGACCCTTCAGGAACGCCACAAAACACTTCTAATGTAGAAGAAAAAGTCATCACAACGCACAGCCGGCCTGCGATTGTTCGAATAATCAGTCTTCTTCAGAATAGTTCCGCTAATTTCCGTTTTATGTAACTTCAAAAGTAATTTACTGTGTTTAACCTTGTCGAATGATTTTGCGAAATCTACGCAAACGACATCTATTTGTTCTTGAGCATCTATGGTTGAACTAAAATCATGTGTGGTGTCTATGAGTTTTGTTATGGTAGATAGCCCTTTTCAGAACCCTTGCTGGTGCTGATAAAGGAACGCGCTATCCTAGAGAAAAGTTAGTATATGTTTACTTATGATATGTTGTAGGAGTTTACAGCTGATACTAGTCAAGGATTTTGGGCGACAGTTATTTGCGAGTAATGCCTTACCGCTTTTAAAACCGGTGTTACGACTGCGCAACGTCGTTGTTGTGGAAAAGAGTGAGTGTGTAAGGACTTTGTAAACATTATACTCAATAAAAATGATATCCACTCTCTATATCGCTTTAGAAACTGGGTTGGTATCTCATCAGACCAGCTAGCCATTATAGAATCCAAAAGCAACAAATGATTAAACACGGCAGCCTGGGTCACTACCGGGTCTTCCATCGGACACGAAAGGGAGCAAGGCGCATAGCCGCTACGGTTACCATTGCTTGGTTATTAAAAAAACATACTCGAAAAAGGGAATGGAATGATGTGCTATTTGTATTTTAATCCTAAAACATTAGATGGCTAAGTCTGGAGTTTCATGTCAGCAAAATTTTCTCCGCACAATTACGTTGTTCTGTTAAGATAAATGTGCAAAAGTTTAATTCTGTTAGGTAGTGTGTAACGAGGTCTCACCGTTGGAAAAGTTTGCTCGATGTGGTATAATTGTTTAATTAATTAAACGCGAAAATTACACTTCGACGTCATAGTATAGCCACGGACGTCGACATTGCTTCTCCGCAAGATTCTGTCGTTTTATAAAGATATATGTGCATAAGTTTGATTATTATAGTGCGTGATGCTTTCTTGCTGTGCGAAAAATTTGGTTCAATATTTATAATTAGTTAATTATTTAGACGAGAAAATTACACTTTGACGTCACAGCCGTACCGTGTTTCGTGCCAGCAAACCTTTCTTCACATGATTACGTCGTTCTGTGAAGACAAATGAGCAAAAGATTGATTATGTTAGGTAGAATGTGATGAGATCTATTCGTACTGGTGCGAAGACCGCAGGTGGAGAATCGGCGTCCTGACGGGTGCGAAGTGTTATTGCTGAATCCATGCGGCCCTGAGCTCTTAACACGCATTCCGGAGACGGACCAAAGTCCAGTTCTAGCGTGTTCTCGGCTGGTGACTGCACTCGACGTTGCCGCGCGGCTGCATTGAGAGGTTTGTGGAGAGAAAGTACAAGCTCTTGGCGGTATCAGGTAGCAATAAAACCCCATGAATGAGAGAATCATGCGTTGGCAGGGCTTGGCTGTTGAGCGAATACCGCGGGTTCGGCACAGCAGTAGCTTCCGGTGAGCTTGCAGGAGGCCCTGATGGCAAGGAGAAGCATTGCCCCGACTGGCGGAGCCATATTCTAGTGATGCATGGAAGATGCATGGATGCATGCGGCATATGCTGCGCGCTGGCGATTTGCGAGAAAATACCGGGAAAATTTTTCAAAGATATTATATTTCAAAGATATTTTCAAAGAATTTTTCAAAGACGGGGTTGGGTAATGGTAGACCTAACCTGGATACACTACTGCATGAACTACTGAGTATAAGCAAGTGAAGTGCATAGCTTAACGGCTGGTTTTGGAGGAGCTGGGAGCTTGGTAACCGTATATGCTTAGCCCTTTCATACCCGATACGGATACAGGCGGAGAAGACGTGGGAATGGCAAATGTGCCCATGCCCACCCATGCGGGACCGCCGCAGGTTTTGCTCAGGAAACCCTAACTGCATGCCTATGAGTCTCGGTTATGTCAAGAGGCCTGTCCCTGACTCCGTAGCAGCTTAAGACCGCAGCCCTCAGGTCGTTGCACAGTTTGCAACTTACAGGAAGCAAAGCGGGATCTTGCCGGAGTTCGGCCGTAGGCAGCAAGTTGTTCTTGAAGACTTGGTAAGTTAGGCCGTTTAGGAGCAAAGAGTACTCAAGCTGTCGTCACCACTTGTCGACACCACTGCGACTGAAGGTTGGTACCAGTGCGGTCAGTTCAGGATTCGGCTAGGTCACCACTGCAGAGCGAAGCCGGGAGAAGATGATGTGCTCAAGGTTTGCCGACTGCAGCGCAGTATTAAGCTTTCAGAAACCAGGGTGTCCTGCCTAACAGTTGACGATATGAGGTATGTAGAACCGGCTGGTGGCACCCACAGCGGAAGTGGAAGAAATGGGTTGATGGGACATATGTTCGGACTGTAGATCAAGCCCTGCAGGAGCTACGCCAAGTATAGGCCAGCAACAATAGTGTTGGGTATCGAACTGCACGTTTATTGAACGCTCGTAAAGCACATAGAATTGAGCTAGTTGGGGCAACATTCTTAAAGGGAAGCGGAAGAACTTTCCGAAAAAAATGAGTTCTCTACGTCATTGAATAGCTTTAAGTCCGCTGAAAAAGAATATCTCATCCAAAAAGAGCGCACATAAACACAAAAAGCTGTTTTTAGAAGAAAAAGCACCCCATCGCCTCAGGGCGCCAAGCGAACGCCGCTATTGCGCGCGATTGGCCGGGTCTGTCGTGACGTCATCGACGGGGATCCCCGGCCAGCACCGACGGCGTTACTGCGTAGCGCGTTGCTTCAGCTGGCTTTTAAGGACTGCGTTCTTGAAACTATGGATAATTCAAGATGTGTTGAACAGTTTGGACTTTCACAATGCATGTTCGAGCAATCAGCAGCTTCAGAAAGCGGCGGTACCAACGACGCCGCGTAGTGCGCCCGCAGCTAAAGCGAAGTCCCGACATTTTAACGTTCTGGAAATCTCGACTGGATAGATGGATGGATGGATGGATGGATGGATGGATGGATGGATGGATGGATGGATGGATGGATGGACGGACGGACGGACGGACGGACGGACGGACGGACGGACGGACGGACGGACGGATGGATGGATGGATGGATGGATGGATGGACGGATGGATGGATGGATGGATGGATGGACGGACGGAAGGACGGACGGATGGACGGACGGACGGGCGGACGGACGGACGGACGGACGGACGGACGGACGGACGGACGGACGGACGGACGGATGGATGGATGGATGGATGGATGGATGGATGGATGGATGGATGGATGGATCGATGGATGACAGCTTTCATTTCCACCGGAAACAGAGACCCCTTACCACTCACCGGCCCCTGCACGCAGGCATGGAGGGCAGAGGCTGGAGCCTCTGTGAAAAGGCTAACGAAGAGATTTTATCTCTTCGCGGCCTCAGCCGCCAGGCGGATTGGCTTGTTTCTGCCTAACGGGTTCTCAGCTGCGCAGCAGGGGTTCCCAGCTTTCTCTGCTATCAATATCTTCGTCGACGACGGGGTAGTCAGCGCATTATCATATTCTTTGCATCCGGGTAAACGTTGAACCGCCGGACTGTCGGAACCTGCATGGACGAGCGCACGCAAACCTATTCCGAAATCATTGACAACTGCAGACTAAACAGAAAACTGGTGCCACCGCCGGATAAGAAGCTAATAGAGAAGCGACCGCGTGGCCGCCCCTGCAAGCCAGAAATCTCTTATCCCAGTATGGGCCTTTCACGTCCTACCAGGGTAACACGAAAACCAAATCTCGACTGATGCGTATGTGTTGCGTAGGTGGATGCGCGTGCATATCTTTTGTGTAGGTGCATGTGCAAGTGGCACTGAAAAAAAAGGAAATTGCGCCAAAACGTTGTTGTGTACCGCTGCTGCATAAAAGCCTGGCCACCAACTTCTTTCTGGCGAGTCTGTGTGTGTCTTCTCCTGTTCCTGCGTCTTTTTTTCGCTGGTTTTTTTCTGTTGACGAACTTCTTTTAACGCCTGTAAATATGATCTAAATCAGATCACAGGCACGCTACAACGAGTCGGGCGAGGTAAAGCGTTTGTTTGTTCATTTATTTATAGTCACTTGTCTAATTACTGCCGAAGGCCTTTTTCAACTACAAAAAAATGCCAAACTGGATGAGTTGGAGTGACTTCACTGCTGTACTGCAGTGCGAAAAGACGAGGCGACCGGGAAGAAGCTCCCGTGTGCGCTTTCCTACTTTCGCATGTTCGGGCTACTGTTCAACCATGAAACTTCTGCACTTACCCCCGAGCGTTGTTTTTTTTGCGTGCTGAACACGCTTTTGAAGAATAATTATGGCTGCGTTTCGGAGCTCGCAGTGCTTCTCACCAAAACTAGTGTGCTGCGAAATATAGTTGCTGCTGTTGCGAATCGAGATAACCAGCAGAATTACTTGTGGATGACATGCATGTGTACGTAAGGCGGCTCGACAACTTTGCCTTTCTGACTCAAGGACCAATTAGCATGAATTCTGGCGCCATTGCCGATCGTCAGCCATGACCAAGCGCTCATGAATGCAAATGTTTGCTTCGCTTAAGTATACTAAGCTTATATAATCGCTTTTTTGTTCAGTTATGTGCAGCTGCGTTTGCAGGGAGCCGACGAAAGATTAGGAAAATTGCTTGTGCTGCCATGAGGTGCAAGCAATCAGGATAAAGCAATAAGGCACACAGTGCGTAACGAGCTCAAAAGAGTTCAAGACTGTGTTCCTTAGAAGACAGTGCCGGAAGCGGCCTTAGCTCAGCATGGATGTAAACCAGCTGGAAAGCCACAGTTTACAAAAAGATTAGAAAGTAATATAACAAAAAGACAAATATTGATGCACACATTTTGTGCAGGCAGTTTTGGCATGCTTCGTATTACGAGATTCTCTGGTTAACGTGGAAGAGGCTGGGGGAGAACAACCGACGTATTCGACCAAGCTGTGTGCTGAGCGCTGTTCGAAAGAAGTACCACGAAAAAAGTGGCTTATATACAGGCTTCAAGCATTACACGGAACGCTTTAACCAGAGAAAGTAAACGACGCTGGCAAAATATTACGTGTATCTGTGGTTCGCCAAAGCGCGGGCCGCAGCGAAGCAAGTGCAGCCGGCCGACTCACCGTGAATGGCGTCACTTCCGCCAGTTCTCCCTCTCGGCCGTCCCCCCACGTGGCGCTTCCGGAAGCTACGAGGGCGTGCCGGCGGCGGGTTTTTAAGAAGCGATTGCAGCTTTGTTTGCGCGCGGAATTGGGAAAACATTTACACACATGATTTTAAAGGTCCTTTCTTCCCAACCACAGCGTTTCATGCGATTTGAATACAGTTTCAGTTTCCCTTTAACACAGTCCATCGAAGGAAGAACAAGCGAGTAGACGGGAATGCTCTGACTGTCAACTCATTGATTTGTTGTTGTACAACGCTGTGGTTGTACAACTGCAGTTGTACAACGCTGATGCATCATTGAACAAAGGCATGCAAGGAGAGTGTAGAGGGCGGTTGTGGTTGCACTCCTTTTGGTGTAGTGCTATGTTCGAGGAAGGAGTTTTTCTAAGGAGTTTTCATGTTCACGTAGTCTAATATTGAGACACCTTGCTGTTTAACCGATAAAATTCTTGCCACATGTAAATAAAACACCGCACTCAAACTCTTTTGTGCAGGGGAGAAAATATACATCGTGTTATGCCTGGCATCTTCCATGGCCTGCACGGCTTTTCTTGCCATCTATTTTTCTGTGTACGTTAGCACCAACGCTGCCTAGGTTAATGGGTGAAGAGAACATAACTTCTACTCCATACATATGTCCTATGATATACCTACGACATAGGTATGGGCATGCATAGGTTCGGCAATCTTCAAATCCTGCGAGCACGCGATTAAGAGTAGCTTTGACGAGCAGGTGCATAAATTGAGGTCAGCAGGCTTCACTGACGATGTGATATCCTGCTCGCGTGCAGTAAGGTCCTGAAGAAAGTATCAAACGACTGGTATATGAGACAACCAGTCAAAAGGAAAAGAAAAATATGGCGGGCATACCGTATGTTCATGAAATGTCGCACCACCTATGGCAAGTTTGACATTAGTAAAACATGGTGCTGGGCTAGTTGGTTAAGCATTTCTTTGAAACAGGTCAGCGCTGAAAAAAGACAAACACACGGCGAGAGAACTACGACACAACAGCGATGAGCGCTCACCTCTGTCGTGTCGTCGTTCTCTCGCCGTGTGTTTGTCTTTTTTTTAGCGCTGACCTGTTTAAAAAAGAAAACAAGTTGGACATAGGTATGGAGTAGTTTCTTTTTCTGTGCCCATTAATCTAGGCCGCAATTGTCCTATAGTAGACAGCAAAATAGATAACAAAAAAAGCTGTACAGACCTTGGAGGATGCCAGGCAAAACATGATGTATCCTTTCTTTCGTGCACAAAAGGGGTTGTGTACAGAGTTTCATTTACGTGCTGCAAGAATTATATTAGCCAAACAGGAAGGTGTTTCAATATTCAGTAATATAAGCATGAAACCTCCTTACAAAAATCCCCTCCTCGAACCTAGCACTACACCATAAAGAGTGCAACCACAAGCCCCCTTTACAGTCCCCTTGCATGCCTTTGTGCAATGATGCATCAATGTAGTACAACAACAGATAATAATTAGGCAGAGAATTAAAAGAAGCCTACCTAATTCACAAGAATTCTGACAAGTGCGTAAGCGCCCCCACGGTAATCATTCATCCCCGCGAAATCGCGTATCTTGGGGAAGGTTCTTTATGTCTGATTATATCTACGAATGTGTGCTCTTCGTTGTCGGAACGTTTTTGTACATATACATGTTGCTCCAATAAATCAATCGTTCGATAGTCACCGCTTTCGCGTCCACTCGCTTGTTCTTTGTTCCTTGCGCTGTGTTTAAGAAAATTGAACGCTCGCGCTGCATGCTCAACCGCCAAGATTTTCGTCATTAAGAGCCACCGTCCTGAGAAGCTGTTATAGGGCGCTACAGCGAGTCTTGAGCGAAATATAAGTTCGATTCAACAGATGCGCATCAGAGTAGTTTAAAAGTAACAATGGCTTGTAATCTCCTTGCATGTTTTCGCAGGCGGTCAAGCAGTCTTGTACACCAGAGGCACATCCACTCGAGCCGCTTTCACGTCGCAGGGAATCATGGGACGACAGGCAGTTCAGTGCTTAGCTTTCCACTACAGTGATTTTTTCCCCGGATTCGAAGACTACTCTCTGAGAGTTACTACCAGAGGTAAATGTTGCAAAGGAAGTTCTAAAGTTATCTATTTCTATTACTGCATTTTGAATGGCGAAAATTTATCTGCACAGTGTTGAAAACTTAGCGATTTTTTTCTTGTTACGTTTCCGGTTGATTGATACGAAGTTCAATGTGCATAGTTGTCCTCTCGGTATAACCGAAAGAGCATATGCACACTAAGTGATTTTAGTGCACTCCTCTACGACATGCCTCTGTGTCACGCTGCCCATGCGCCAGACGGGAATGAAGTGGCTCCTGGAAAAGATTTTTGTTTAATTGCAAATACTTTTGAGAGCGAACCATGCCAAGATCTGTGTATTGTCGTCTTCCGAACTGAAATTTGAAAGACAGGCGTAGAGTCAACCCCTCTCGTTATATACGCCGTCACATTCAAGGCAATTCAATTGCTTTCAGTTTGAACCTCGCTTCGCAGTTGGTGCATCAAGAAAATACGGATTGATAGAGTGGTGACGTCATGCGTGGAGCTGCGGCATTGAAAGTCATCAAAACACTTCATTAAGTGAGATTATAAGGTCTTAATATGACTCAACAATCAATATTGCATGTGATAATGTAAAGTAATTAATTCCGCTGAAACAAAAATTGACGGGATTAGGTTAGAACCGAACTTATGACCATAGGGTCACGAATTAGGCACGCTACCCTAGGCCATTCAGGAGCGTTGGTTCGACATGGTTAAGGAGGGTGAAGGGTGGGGGGATGCTTTCAGCAGCGTCCGTATTGGTGAAGTGACATGTTAAAACGACCCATGGCCGCTGAAGGGCCCATCAATAATATTGCTCCATACCTTAAGGGCGGAGGTTAACGGCACCATGAATTTTCTATCTGCATTTTTATACACATAATGACAGCAGGAAGCAGGGACAGAAAACTACTCTGAGTCAAGCATACAGTTGAGATTTGAATAGGCGCATATGGGACGGGGTTATTTCTCGATTACCTTGAGTCGAGAGAGCTTGCCTCTAGCGTTTGTTTCTCCCCGATTGTGTTTGACGTTTCCTTTTCATGAAACTCTCAAATCACCGCTCTCTAATATGTATGCATAAAAAGCGAAGAGGACAGCTATTAACAAAGTATATCACAGCGCAGCACACTTTATCTAGTTGCAGCGAGTTTGCGCTGTTTACGGCGTCGTTCGTGTGCAGTTGCTGATTTCCTCAGTCCCGCTCTCAGACAAAGATGAGCACAGAAATGAGTAAATCATTTTTTCAGGCCAGGTAGTGCATACCGTTCGCAGCACCCAGAGGGTTAGTGCCGTGCGCCTGTTAATCTTGGTGTGTATTTCTGCCTTGAAACAGCGCTTTCTCCATGGACTATATATGAAAGCATAGCTAGAAAGCCCGCAATTCGGCACTAATAATACTTCGTTTAGACGCATGGTCGTTTGCGTGCTTGATTGTCGCCGTGCTGCTATGATAACGGTGGAACAAAATTGAGCGAAACTGCAGTTCACACACAGCGATACTTGGTATGATCAAAGCTTTGTACGGTGTATTTTTGAAACAATGTCTAAAATGTTTTGTTTCACACAAGAAACGTCAAGACCAACTTTAATCATCTGCTCTGTCTTTGACAACTTCTCTCAATGAACGCAGAAAGTTTGAGCAGACACCTAAAATGCCGGTTTTCATAAAGTATTCATTGGTAAAAAATATGCATCTCACATATTTACTTGCACCATAAATGCTCCGCGTTTCTGTCCCAGAAATATTTAGCAGCCAGGATCAAGGTACGGCTTCGAAAATACAGATTTTTAACTGTTGAGCTCAACCGTGAAGAGTATTGCCAAATCAATGCTGTGCCAAAAATATTTCCCCAACCTTCTCTAAATTTTCAGAAGCCAGTAACCAGGAAGAACACGTCGTCTGGAGTCAATCGTCTAGGGAGCTTGCCAGGGATACGTGGAGTGGTGTGAACGTTGCCTTCAAAATGGAAACGGACAGCACAGTGGGTAGTCTCAACACTACTGCTTAATTTGTTCTAGATGCGACTTGACCGCATGACGCTGTACCCAAGTTAAGTTATTCGATGGCGATGCAAACAAGTTCCTTGTATCTTGACCTCAATGTGTCGGAATAATGCTCGAACGCACAATACTTCAAAAAATCTCTAATTAACGATAATGGGCAGAAATTCTAGCCATTCTTTATGATCCTATATGGTTTACTGAGTTGCGCTAGTTGCTAGTTACCATAGGCAAGGCAGCGCAAAAAACGAGGCACCAGAGAAAGAGAGACACAGGACAAGTGCAATGACGGACGCCATGGTGGAGGCTACGACGGACGCCGCAGTGGAGGGCTCGGGATAATTTCAGCCACCTGGGGTTGTTTACTGTGCACGGACATGGCACAGTGCATGGGCCTCTAGCATTTCACCTCCATCAAAATCCGACCGCTGCAGACAGGACGGACTCACGTCTTGCGTGTTACCAGCCCAGCACAATAACCACAGAGACACCACGGCGACTCAAAACCATTCTCTGAAAACTGGTCACCTGTGCTTCGCGGCTCAAAACCATTCTCTGAAAACTGGTCACCTGTGCTTCGCAGCGCAGCTAGGCAGTTATTCCTTTCTCACAGCGAGAAGTTCACCTGACCATCAGCGTAGTTTACTAAATATGAATTAATACTTTTGCTTGACTTCTTCTTTGGAAGGAAATGGCACAATAATTGTTTCAATATAATATTGATAGACACCAGAACAACGCCGCGAGAAAAAGGACGGAGAAGAGAGTGAAGGAACATTTTTGGCCTCCGTACTAATTTCGATCCACTGGAGTTCTCGAATGTGAGCCAACAGTGCAGAACGCACTATCTTCTGCATTCGGCGTGATCAATTTGTTCTTAAGGGTTGGACTATGCTGCTGGAGTTCGGGATTTAATAGTAAACTCTGCGTCTCCTAGAGACTTCAATGGCGAATGGCTTAGTGTTTGAAGCCGGGTAAGCAAGATAGCGTCTTAAGTGCCGACTCAAAGGGTCCTTCCTGGGCGTACGCGCCCAGCATCGGCGCTGTTTGCGTACACCACAACAGGAGTCGACAACAGGCATGCATCTTTATGTTCTTGGTACTGGCTCGCTTCCCCTCTCGAGCGGTAGGAAAGAATTTTAAAACGTGAAGAAAGGGGGCTGGGGCGCTGAAAGGACAACAACTTAAACCGCGAAGGAGGAACTTGAAAGAGCTTCAAGCCATGAATGAGACTCACCGAGGGCCGCCATTCCACCAATTCCTGAAAACCGGTCCCCGCTACCAACGCGTACGCGAGCGCCCGTGCGCTGGCACCGATATCCAGCAGGGGCGGCTCGGCGAGGTTCTCTGGCGTCTTCTGCAGTGCGCATGCGCAAAACCGGTCCTAGCGTATGCCAAGCACGCCGACACTTGGCGCTCCGAGTTGACCCTTAAGTTATGTTCTCATGCCGTTGTGCTGAATGGAGGAAAGCAAAATTTTTTTTCTTGATTAAATATATATTTTATATTTTGTCGGCAAAAATCTTGCACTTCTCGGTGACTGTTGTTTCCGCAACAGACGATATGTTTCTTGAAAAATATGAGCTTAACTTGCGGTGCGAGAAGTATGTAGTTTAAAGATCTCACGAAGAATTTTATAGCAACCGCGAGATATTGTCCTTTAATTTATTAGTACCTTACAGGCTCCGAGGAGAACTGGGTGAGGAGCATTGAAAAAAAAACGCGCAATTCTGTAGTAGTCCAGCAGAAACAACCACGAGCTGTGAAGGCAAATATACAATATAGTAAATGTGCGAAAACTCGTGGAAAAAAATAAATAAGAACCAAATTTAGGTAATTGGCAACACTTGCCAGCGCAAATCAAACAATAGGATAAAAAAGACTAACAGAATACAAAAGAAACACGAGTAACTCTGAAAACAATATTTTGCACAACACTGAGCATATAAATGCATACTGATATGCTTTTTGAACTATTCGGGTTAATGGAAAGAAATAATACTGCATAGAAGGTCATGCCAATGCTTTTTTGCAAGAGAAAATACGGATAAATTGAATTATTGTATTTTTCGGCTTATACCATTGAAGCTGCACTCATCACGTCCACTACGGAGTGTAAGGAGGTGTTTCTAGAAGCAAGCGTGAAGTAGGGGTAAGAAAATATTTATAAAATAAATATAGCAGCAAACAGGACGACTGATTTCGAGCAGATGCAGGCCATTATTGTACTTAAGAAAGGACATTAAAAATGAGCCCGAGCAGCTCTATTTTTCATTGACTCATTCATTGCGGTAAGGCACTTTTAATGAACTGGGTGTGGGATTCCTTATTCAGGATATAGCTGGCAACGTAGAGGAGTTCTATAGTATCAACCAGAAGGTGATGCAGGCCTACGCGCCTGCATCCAGCCATGATGACCAAACTGTTGAAAGCTCCCATGAAGCCGTAGAGGTAGCAATGAACAAAGTCAAATCACATTACACTGCACTCATGCGCAACTTCAATGCGAAGGTGGGCAATAAGCAGGCTGGCGACCAGGCGGTAGGCGACTATGGGATAGGCTCTAGAAATCGCAAGGAGAAAGTTATTTGTACAGTTCGCAGATAGAAATAATTTACGGGTCATTAATACCTTCTTCCGCAAACGAGAGAACAAGAAGTGGACCTGGAAAAGCCCCAATGGTGAGGCTAAAAATGAAATAGACCTCATACTATGCATTCATCCTGGCATCGTTCAGAATGTGGATGTCTTCTGGAAGGTGCGCTGTAGTGACCACAGAATCTTAAGGTCTCAAATTACCTTAGACTGAAGAAGCTGTAGACGGAGCCAAATGAAGTCTGCAGTGAAGTTCCGCCCACATTAAGGTCCGGAATACAGAATACCTCCACGACAAAAAGTAGTCCCTTGTTAAAACTTCTCTTGTCACCAAAAAAACAAGTTATAAGTTCTAGAATTTAGATACCTGGCTTGTTTAATAAAGTCTAACAGTAAAAAGTAGTTTTCGTTTACTTTTGTGACTGGCTAGCGGAGTAATACATTTTGTCGCGCACTGTTGCCCAGTGTTAACTACTGTTTATTAAAGTTGTATCCCAATTTAGTGAAGAGCAAGACCATTAACTATTTACAGGTAAGAGGAAAAATAGAGAAATTCAGGATATCGCTGCAAAACAGATATTAAGCTTCAACTAAGGAATACGATATTAATTTTAATGCAATGAACTATAATGTGACAGCTATAACTGCGGAGTGTGCATCAGAACTAGGCGGTAGGACATTTTGACAGGATACCGGAAAGCTACCTCAGGAGAAGATAGATATGGTTAAAAAACGCCAAAGTATGAGAGCGTCTAATCCTACAGAGAGAACAGAACTTGCAGAGCTATAGAAGTTAATACATAAGTGCAAGGAGGGGGAGGCAGCCGGCATAAGGAAGTTTACTATGGAGAGAATCGAGCATGCTCTAAAGAACGGAGTCGCCTAAAAGCAGTGAAGTGGAAACAAGCGATAGGTAAAAACCACATGTATGCATTAAGAAACCAGAAGGACAATGTCATTAGTAATATGGAGAGTATATTAATGTACCCTAAGAGTTCTACACAAATCTATACAATAGCCAATGTAATCGGAACACTAATGAGAGAGACCGTAGCGAACAGCAATGAGTCATTCCCTCAGTAACGAAAGAGGAAGTATAGAAAGCACTGAAAGCAGCTGGCAAGGAACAGATAGCAGCAGATCTGCTGAAGCATGGAGGAGCAATTGTGCTAGAAGGACAAGCTGCCCCTAGTACGCAATGCCTTGAGATCTCGACCGCACCAGAAGCTTGGAAAAACGCAAACATTATCTTAATTCTTATGAAAGGAGATGTCAATGGCTTGAAAAATTACAGACCGATTAGCTTGCTGTTCGTTGCCAACCAGGTATTTACTGAGGTAATCGTTATTACAGTGAGGACAGCCTTAGACATTAACCAACCAAATGACCAGGCAGGCTTTTGTAAAGGATATTCCGCAACAGATCATATTGGCACTATCAATTAGGTGATAGAGAAATGCGTATAATATAAGCAACTGCGATATATAGCCTTCATTGATTACGAGAAACGGTTTCTCAGTGGAAACATCAGCAGTCATAGAGGCATTGCGAATTCAGAAAGTAGAAGAGTCAAAATACTCGAAGATATATATTGCAAGCGTACAGCGTTCATAGCCCTCCATAGAGCCAGCAGTAAAGTTCTAATAAGGAAAGCGCCGCCGCGGTGGCTGAGTGGTTATGGCGCTTGGCTGTCGGCCCGAAAGGTGCGTGTTCGATCCCGGCCGCGGAGGTCGAATTTCGATGGAGGTGATGTTCTAGTGGTCCTTGTGCTGTGCGATGTCTGTGCACGTAAAAGAACCCAAGCTGGTCGAAATTTACGGAACCCTTCACTACGGCGTCCCTCATAGCCTGAATCGCTTTGGGACGTTAAACCCTCCTAAACCATAAACCATAAACCGTCTAATAAGGAAGGGCGTCAGGCAAGGAAACACGATCTCTCCAACGGTGTTCACCGCCCGTTTACAGGAGATATTTCGAGGCCGGAATTGGGAACAGTTAGGGATAAGAGTTAATGATGAACACCCTAATAATTAGCGATTACACTATTACATTGCGTTGCTGAGTCACTCTGTACACGAGCTTCAACGCATGATCAATGAGTTAGACAGGCAGAGCAGAATAGTATGTCTTAAAATTAACATGCGGAAAACCAAAGTATGTTCAAAAGTCTAGTAAGGGGGCAGCAGTTCACAGTTGGCAGCGAGCGGCTGGAAGTGGTAAAGAAACACGTCCACATAGGTCCGGTAGTTACAGCTGATCCAGAGAGTGAGAGGAAAATAACGAGAAGGATAAGAATGGGGTGAAGAGCATATTCCAGGCTCTCTCAGATCATGAATAGCAGGTTACAAATATTCCTCAAGAAAAAAGTGTACAACAGCTGTATCTTACCGGTACACACCTACGGGGCAGAAACGTGGAGGCTAACGAACAAGGTGCAGCTTATTAAAGGAAAACAGAGCGAGCCATGGAAATAAAACTGAAGGGTGTAACGTTAAGAGACCAAAAGCGGCAGAGCGTTAGAGGAAACAAACACGTGTTAATGACACCCTAGGCGTTATCAAGAGGAAGGAATGGTACTGCGAAGGCAAGGTTAAGGATTACGGAGTGGATTCCAAGACAAGGCGAGCGTAACAGGGGAAGGCAGAAATTTAGGTGGGCGGATGAGGTTCAGAAGTTTGCCGGCAAAGGGTGGGCGCAGCTGGTAAATGACAGGGTTAATTGGAGAGACACGGTATAGGTGTTTACCCTGCAATGGGTGTAATCGGGCTGATGATGGCGAGCTGGTGAAGCTGATGACCTTTATTGAGCAGACCATATGGATGGGACAATTTCAGCTGTGGTCGAACAGATGTTAAATATGCCAGGTTGCGAACGATGCATGGAGAGTTTCTTAAACTTCGTGGTTTGAAACCCTGCGTTCTGGTTGCTTTGTTACAAACTTTCGAAATATTAAATGAATATGAAAGGTTAGGAGCTAACTTAAATTCTAGATATCTATACGACACATCATGAGCTACGTAGGTGACATGTATCGTGAATGAGAAGTTAGAAATTCCATGCCTACAGCTGAAACTCATATATTTAGACTTTGTAGGATTTATAGTCAGGTGCCAGAATTTGTAACAATAAAAATAGTGTCAATATCATTTTGAATGCTCAGTTGTAAAGTCCCTGTAGTGGTTCGGTTTGATTTGGTTTATGGAAGTTTAACGTCCCAAAGCGACTCAGGATATGAGGGACGCCGTAGCGAAGGGCTCCGGAAATTTCGACCACCTGGGGTTCTTTAACGTGCACTAGCATCGCACAGTACACTGGCCTCTAGAATTTCGCCTCCATCGAAATTCAGTTGCCGTGGCCTGGATGGAACTCGCGTCTTTCTGGTCAGCAGCCGAGCCATAACAACTCAGCCACTGTGGCAGCGGTCTCTAAATTGGGTCATACCATTAATAACATAGAGTCCACAAAAAACATAATGAATGCGACCTATTACTGGAACATTAATTTATAGATTAGGACTGACGTTCAGACGTCTATGTGGCGCAACCACTAGAGTCAGCAGCCAAAATTAATATAGAAAGGACGCCTTGGAGGTTCTTTCTGCGCAACTTATACTCCCCGCACTAAAGTGCACTGCTCTCCGAACACAGACTTTAATGATTGTTCTGGTTCTGAACGTCGTTCCATCATGCCTTTCTGCCGCAAACTGAAGAATTCCATCAAGGCAAAAATATTACAAGGCGCAGCACAGTGTTCTCGACGCGCAAAAATATTAAACTGTCCGGCGTGATATAAATGCCCCTCTTAGAATTCGCTTTATAGCCTACCAGGAAAGACCATAACTACACATAATAAAATAATCATCAATGGTCTCTGACAGGTAACACAGGCGGCAATTCACTGGCCATAGCACAAAGCTCTGCTTAGGGTAAAGTTACGCCATGACAATTAAATTTGGCGTATGTCGTAAAAAATATCATTTTTGTGGCAGACTGAATGCATGTGTGCGTATCGAGCATTTATAAACCATTGTCAAGAAACAAAAGGCGAGGCTGCTGCTATAACTGCGCAGGAAAGAATCGGTCTGATTCTGAGTCATCGGCATTATGAAGAGGCTCTACAAGTAATTCATCGAAAATATTGGCATCAAAGGGTCGGCATCTTCTCTAACGAATCCCCTCGAAGTTTTTAAAACAGCATGTCCAATCGGTGCGCATAAATAAGACAACTGAGCAGTAAGACGCCGTTTGCGCATACGTGCTAAGAAGTCGAGGTTTTTATCGTGATAAAGAAAACAAAATCTTGATGTAGGATCAAATGTAAAAAGCCGGCTGCACAACAGTTAAGAGATAGTAACAAGTCGTCACGAAGCATGTGCTCCCATTGAGTGTGCCACACGTAGTTGCTGATATTATATGCAGCGTGTGTATTTATTACCTCCGAAATTCAGGATTTGCAAGACGTAGAAAAGTTTTGCAAAGTATATGTTGCGCACTTGTGCGCGCTTGAGATAAAAAAAAGCATTGTTAAAATTAAGAAATAAAAACGTATTTCATCATCCGCACGACAAATAACCCGGTGCTGGCTGCAATTTACCGCTCACTGGGGACCAGGGTGGTTGGGCGAGAGGAGGGACAGCTGATTGTCTCACGATGGCATTGATCAGCTGCGGATAAGTTGTTAGGAGTGCTGAAACATTCCAGCTCGCTGTTGTGAAGTCTCGGGTGGCATGTGCGAAGGCTTTTTTTTAGAGGGGTGTCAGTGGGGTGACGGGCTCGTAGCTTTGGAGAAGAGCGAACCTTGATAGTTCCCAGCACATCAAAACCTGTGTTTTCCACTTCGCATACAAGATAAATAAGCCTCCATTGTTGCGAACTTGATGCAGTGGTATCCCAGGTACTGAAGGGCCCCACATTCCCATCTCATGCACCATAAAATATTGAGTACGTACCCGGAGTGACGCAACCAGAACCCTTTATATTTGACTTAATGAGGAGCAGCCATTGATACCGCGCAAAATGGTTGTCACAACCTCGGTTTCTCCCTGTTGGCATAGGTAACCATCGGCAATATCACCATAGCCAATACCGAAGCGCAGGGGGCTCAAGGCAGCGTTAACAACAAAGGGAATATTGACAACCCTGACGAATAGATGAATTCAGTGGTGTAGCTTTGGGCTTTGGTAAGCTTTTGGTCTGCGATTAACCGTAACAAGGCTCCTCGAGACATAGCGTTATGCTCCAGAGCAACACATCACCAATGTTTGCATTTTCCAAGACTGCAAACAAGAATTTTTCAATAGGCTCTTTTTAGCTTCGCAGACGTACTCGTTTCTCGGCTAGTTCATCTCTAAAGTGCGCCGGTCCTAAAGCGCGGCGCCACCTATGGCCCTCTCCTCTCGGTGCGTTTGCTTTCGCCATAGTCCCCACCTTTCAGATACTGCCACTTTTCATATGGTACCCTCCGTGGTAATTGCGCTCTGGTTGAGCATTGCAATGATCTCGCCATATCTGCTTAACGGGTAACTACCATCCGGGTGGTTCTCGTAGCAAGCACCGTTCGCTTGTGACTTGCAAGCTCGCCATAGCTGCCTCCTTCTAGGGTAAACATCCTCGTTTTTTTTAGGATAGCTACCGTCAAGATGGTTCCCGCGACAACCACCAACCGGCTGCGCCCTATCACGCTCTTACCGTACCCTCCACCTTGAACGGTAACTATCCTCCGGTGGCGGATTCCTCCGCTCTCGCCACACCATCCTCGTTGCATGCTAATAACATTCCGGACAGTTCCATTGGTAAACACCCTTCGGATACGTTTTCCTGCGCTCTGGCCATACTCTCCTCCTTCCACGGTAACCCTCCTCTTCCTTAAAAAAAACTTTCCTGGGTGTTTCTCATAGGAACTAGCCACTGGTTGCGCCATCTTAAGCTCTCGCCATACCCTCGTGCTCCCGCGGTAACTATCCACCACTCGGCAATCCTCCGCATACGGGATATCCTCTTCCTGTTTTGCTAACCAGCCTCCGAATTGCTGCCATTGCAACGCACCCCCAGGTTGTCCTGAGCGGACTACTACGACAGCGGCGATGCAAAACCCAACAACTGGCACTTCACAGCTGCCACTGGAAATTAGCCTGTATACCAACGAGCGGAGCAGTTGATTGTCGAGCGCTTCCTAATGTTTCAGTTTTTACGAAACACTTAGGTTGAAGTGTATTAAATGCGTTAGTGTCGAGTTCGCAACCGGTCAAGACCCCCATCAGGATACACAAATAATTTTACGCCCTGCGGCCCATGGTAAGCAACAATAAAGTGCTTAATGAGAGCACGATCAAGCAGAAAACTAGAAGAAAACATATTCCAAAATGTTCCATCAACGATTGCACCGAGCATAAAGGTTGAGAGCATCAAGTTGAACCCATGAGAAGCTGCAAGAGAACTTAATACAACGCAAAGGACACGCGTCTAGTGGCTACAGAATAGATGCCAAGGGAAAAAACAGTGAGATCGGTGATGGAAAGTTCGGAGGATTTTTCACTTGAGGAGTATCTCGCCTTTCATCCTATGGAAAGGAAATTGGCTAGAAACGAGAAGAATGTATCTCTTCTTGTTTCAAGGAATTTTATTGCCGTTCTATTTTGAGGTGCAAAAGTTCTACTTTTCCCCATAAAATCCAGTGCTTCTCAGTACTTGCAGGATGCCAGTGCACAGAAACTCATTGGATTCATAATAAGGAATGACAAAGCCACTTAGGGCGCGAGTGGTGCTGATATTTCTCATAGGGAATGTTTGAAGAATACCAATGTGGTTTATGGGACCGATATTTTGGATATGTGGAAAGCTGCATGTTAGGGATCATGATGTATTTAGTCCATCTCAGTTCTTTATTGTAAACCTCAGAGCATGACGCATTTTTTTTATTGCGTGATGGTGTTTTACAGAGAAGCTTATCAATCTAGCCAAGTAGCTCAAGTAACTGCTTTTGTCAAGGCTTTTGAGCTATACAGATATCAGGCAGTTCTCAAATTCTGTATCTCAATATATTGTGAACTATAAATGCCTTAGCAGCTGTTGCTGAATCCCGCGTTACACAGCGGTAACTGTATTCTTGATTTTTTTTCTAATTGTTCACACCTTTTTAATGTAATAAAAGCTTCAGATACTTCGGTGCGTTCTGGGCATCGGGGCATCACAGCAATGCGGACATTTTTTACCTGACAGATCTCAGTTAAAACACGATTGTAAGTAAAATTAGTTAATCGAATTTTTAGTTTTCAGTGTTAGAGCACAAAATATATTATTAAATTGAAAGCCTCGTACGCTGCAGGTGAGCCCAGCCTCTAAACTTTCTGAATCAGCATGGTGGTTCGAAATATCGAAAGAGAAAAATTTTGTACTTGGGCGTTGCTGAGAAATAACGCCAATATTCCAGTGGATCGACCGGTACGTATGCTCTGAGGAAGAGAGTCATGGTGTATCCTTGGGGGATATAGCTGCGTCTGCTGCGCACAAGCAATGAACGAATCATAATGAAATAAGCTTTAAGGCCTGAAACATTAGCACTTTTCTTACGCAGAAACACCCTTTCCTCAGTCTCCTGCCTCTCTGTATTGACTTGTCGGCTTTTCTCAGCATAATATTGGGACAAGAGTGGTATCTTTGAATGTTGGGGCTATTTCAGTGCGTAGCACGTTGTGAGATGAGGGGTCCTTGAGTGAGCTGACTCTTTCAGCGCCGCAGGTCCCTTCTTCGAATGACGTTGTCGGACTTGGTTATGAAGGAAACTGTAAAGGGGGTTTATTTTACATTATTTACAAGATTTAGGAACCCATTGGAGGGTGATGGGGGAGTATGATCATGGAAGACAGTTGGGCTAGTTGGTGTGTATTCGTTAGTGACTGCGACATTGCAACTAGTGTGGAAAGCACAAGGACAGAGGCAAAAGCAGGTCCTCCGTCTGCGTAGCGCTGGCTTCCCTGACAGCATACTCGCGTCCGTCGCTGAGAGCCTTATTAAAGAGCTCCGACAGGGACGCAAGACAGCAGGCTGCTGCAATGAAGGCCCGGGGGGACGTTCGGGGCCGGTGCCCTACATGCACAACTTGTCCCATCGCCTCAAAAAGGCTGCGGGAAAGTGCGGCATCCGTGTCGTTTTGACAGCCCCACAAAAGCTGTCTAGGATGTGCCGAATGGTGAACAATGCTTACCAGGCAAAACCCTGCGCAACAAAACACGCCACGCGGTTTGTGAACTGCACCATCGGTGTAGTGTACCTGATCCCACTGACCTGTGGTAAGTGTTATATTGGCCAAACAGGCCAGCGCCTTAATGAAAGGCTACGAAAACACCGGTCGACAGTCGCAGCTCTGATGGCCGGAGGCCATTTGGCCGCACATTGCCGCAAATGCAAAATAAAAACAGCAGGCGGTAATGAAGAAAAATGTGTTCCACTCTTTAGCCACACCAGAGTGCTGAGGCGGCTTCATAGGCAGGGTGACAGGGAAATATTTGAGGCATTTTGCATTGACAAGGCAGGGGACAAGTGCGTGAGCACACCCTCAGTAGCCCTCACAAATAAGGAGATGATCTATCTGTTGAAAAACTTGCGCATCAATTTGGTTTAAATGTTTATTCCTTGTTTTGACAACCTGCTTCTTGATAAATTGGAGGGGGGCGGGGGCACAGTCTCCTGAGCATGCGCCGAAAGCAAGTGTTAAAATCTGTTACGTGTGCATTAAACGTCAGTTGAAACTAGCGTGCTGTCTCGTCTGTTTTTTTCTTTGCCTCTGTCCTTGTGCTTTCCACGCTAGTTGCAATGTCGCAGTCACTAACGAAGTGATGGGGGAAAGTCGGACGATCTGAGAAGATCTGAGGATGATTGAGGATTCCTGCTCATGGCACTCGTCGTCCGGTTTTAAAAGGGTCCGGTTCCTAGAGACCTCCTCCATTTGGCTCACTTTCTGCAGCAGTTCAGGAAGTGCGGCACACTCGCACTCGATTTGACAGTGCAGCTAGTGCCACCTGCACTTCGGCACTCGATTTGGCCTCGTGTTGCATGAGTTCTTCTGAACTGCTGCACTAGCCTCCCGGCGAGTTCTCTTCTCGTGCAAGTATTGCAAGGTGCTTGGCGCGCTTCGTAGCAGACGGCTCCGCGGACATGCTTGTTTTGCGAGCGGCGTTGAGAGTATATGGTTGAGACGGCCGCATACCCGTGAAAGACGCGACATCTGCGCCGGCCCCTCACCAAACAGCTAAAATGACACTGCGCGTATACGTGTGTGTATGCGCGCGTGTGTGCGCGTGTCTATGCACGCACGTAAGCGACTGGCTGGCATGGCGCACGTGCGTAAGTACGTGCTGTGTATGGGTTCGCATCTTTCTGTCCAGCCTCGCCCGTTGCTTACACCATTTCTCTTTTGTGTGCAATTATTATCATAGACGCAGCACGATGGAGCGCTTTCATAAGAGGCAGATTGTGAGATGTTTTGTAATACGTGGGCGATCGCAACGTTTGCGGCTCGCTGCGACATCAGTACCTCCGCTTACGACAGCGGCTGGGATTGAGGTTGTCGTCAGCCCACACCTTCGCCTGCCAGTTAGCCTCTAACAGTCACGTCGCCGTCACCGTCCGCCCAAAGTGAACGCGATTGAGTTCAAATATAGATCATGCAACTCTTGGCGGACAACCGCAGTCATTTTTCGATAGAACGGAAGCAGCCCGAATTACGCGTATGGACTGTAAAAGATCGTCTCGAGCAGTAGTCTGAATAACCTCTCGAATTCATTGTTGCCTCTTCAATGTACCCTTTGAATCAGTGACGGTCGACCGGCTTGCCCCACATTGCACAACGAAACAGAAAGAATGGTGTCAATTCTTCACCACGTTTGGAATAAACAAACTTTATAGCCGCTCCACGAGATGTGCAACTTGGAGCAAATGCACAGCGTTCAATGCAGCTAGCACAATCACGCACATATGTGAAAACACGCGACAAACACCAACGCATATATGGCCGCAGCAGACGAAACTTTCTGCACTTTTGCACTCGATTTGGCCGCTGCACCGACAGCACTAGTGTCGGGCTACACTCGCGCCTCAAGAACTGGCACTGCACTGACACGGCACTTTTGTGACCTAGTGCAGAAGGTGCATCCAAATCGAGGAGACCCTAGGATTCCCCAGGTTCGAGGAGGTCTTCGCCAGGTTGGGCGTGGCCTTACTTGCGCTGTCGTACACACACACCACTTCACATAGGGACATGCCCCCGTCACACGCCTCGCCGGAGAGAGAGGGTGCCGCTGGAAAACCGCCCCCACCAAAGAGAGCATTGTCTTCGCGTCCGAACGACAGTTCTCACGCTATCAAGCCGAACACGTCTTCCGGAAAGCAAGAATGGGGGAGGCGCCGGCGAGCTGGCACAGTTGAAGGGGTGAGCCACTCCTGCTCGGTTTGGCGGTCGCTAACTGCCTCCATAACAATGTTGTTTACAAACGGAGGCAGAGTCATCCGTCTCGAATCCAATAACTCAGGCGGGGACAGGCCGTGGGAACCAAGATTCCTACCGCCGTGCAGTGACCCCGGCTGCAGGTGTCCCGGTCCAATTACGCAGCTGAACCAGACGGGCGGTCGCCAGAATGCTTAGAGCTCCTCTGCGGCCCGAAAAATCTCGAATGTCCAGCGTTGACGACCGCTAGGCAGGAAGAGATGAGATGGCGTCCGTGTTGGACCCCTGGATTGCAATATCAGCGCCCCCAAGGCAGAACCCAAAAGCACCACCAATAAAGGAAAGCGCAGGTGGGACGTTCCAAACAGCAAAGCACTGCCCCACCCGCAAGCGCTCGGAATTCGCCAAAGAATCACCAGGCTTCTTCCATTGACAACAATACACTTTTAAAAAATTGTGTTTAAATTTGGGTTAATTTTGTGCCAAATGAGCGCGAAACATCCCCTTTTGAAACTGCAACAGGCGGATTACTCAGAACAAAGTAAAACAAAACACTCACGAGGAGATTCCTCTAAATTCTCCCGATTACATCAGGCTGCTCAAGCCATCTGCATTTCCGTGCAGTTTCCCCTTCTTATAACGCACCGAGAAATTGTACTGTTGAAGAGCCAGACTCCATCTGAGCAAGCGACCATTTCTGGGGGACATCCGTCGCAGCCACGTTAAAGGACAATGGTCCGTCTCAAATACAAACTTTGCTCCTTACAGGTAACACGACAACTTCTGCGCTGCCCAAACTAAACACGCGCACTCTTTTTCGGAAGCGCTGTACGCTTCCTCTCTACTGGTCAGTTTGCGGCTGATGTACAGAACTGGGTGTTCTTCATGGTCGTAGCCAAGTTGGCTTAAGACAGCACCCAGCCCTCTATCGCTGGCATCACACTGGACTATAAATTCTTTCCCATAGTCAGGGGTCCTGTGCAAGGGTCGGGACACGAGAGCTTCCTTCAGGCTTTTGAAGGCGTTTTCTTTTTGGTTGTCCCAACTTACGTTAGTAGGTGCTCCCTTTCGCAAGGCTTCAGTTAAAGGACTAGCCCGCTGTGAGTAGCCAGGAATAGATCGCTGGTAGTACCCAACTAATCCCAAAAAGGAGCGAATGTCCGTTTTTTTCTGTAATTGCGGAAATGCTGCGATCGGGGCAATCTTTAACTCGGATGGGCTCCTAGTTCCCTGGCCTACAACGTGGCCTAAGTACGTCACCTGAGCGCAACTAAATATACAGTTTTCTGCCTTCAGTGTCAGTCCAGCCTGTCGTAAACTGAAAAACACGGTCATTAGGTGTTCTAGATGCTCTTGCCAGGTTTCCGAAAAAATAGCCACATCGTCTAAATAAGGGAGCGTAAAACACTGCATGTCCTTCAGTAGGATGTCCATGAGTTCCGAGAACCTGTAGGGGGCATTCTTCAACCCAAACCTAAGCATTAAGGGTCGAAATGTGCCCGCTAGGGAGATGAAAGCGGCATACCTGCTCGCGCTTTCTGAGAGGGGAACTTGCCAATATCCCCGTATGAGATCGAGGGTGGAAATGAATTTCGCACCGCTCACCCTTTCTATCCTTAATCTATGTTGGGAATCGGATATAGCTGATCTCTGGTAATTTCATTCAGCTTTCTATAATCCACGCAGGGACGAGGATCTTTCCCTGGGGCCTCAATAAGAATTAGCGGTGAGGTATAGTCACTTTCCGCGGGCTGTACAACCCCTAACTCCAACATGCGCTTAATTTCCGCGTCCATTATTTCTTTTTGCCGCGGTGATAACCTGTAGGGTTTCGACCGCACCGGCTCATCAGATGTGAGCTTGATTCCGTGTGTCAGGAGGCGTGTCTTTCCCGGGCGACTGCTAAATAGGTCGGCGAATTCGCTCAACAACTGCTTTAGCTTGTCGACCTTTGTCCCGCTTAGGAAATCTGCATTCACGGAGAGAGCCAGAATGTTCTCCACGTTGTCACTAGAGTCCGCACCTCTCTTCCAATCCTGACTCTCGCTGTTCAGCTCTTCTGGTTCATTTAGAGTCAGATTGATGATCCCGCTGTGTTTCACGAACGGCTTCATCAGATTGCAGTGATAGATTCTCACCTGCTTTCTCCTGCCTGGAACACTTAGCGCGTAATTCGTCTCCGAAAATTTTTTGCAACACTTCCACTGGACCCTCCCAGTGAACTTCCAGCTCGTTTTTGCTCGATGGCCGGAGGGTCCTCACGCGATCGCCCACAGTGAAACCTCGATGGCGCGCGTTTTTGTCATATTAGACCTTGGCGGCCTCCTGGGCAGCTTTCATATTTCGGTTTACTACATCCCTCGTGTTGTTAAGGCAGCTCCCTTAGCTGATGCACATACTCAACCACTGTCTGGTTCTCTCCTGTTTCTTTCCACATTTCTCTCAGCATTCGGAGGGGAGAGCGGAGGGCTCTTCCGTACACGAGTTCTGCTGGCGTAAGCCCCGTAGCTTCATGGGGGACTGTTCGTAAAGCGAAAAGTGTGGCCGGCAGACAATCCTCCCAGTCTGCTTTATGCTCATAACAAAGAGTGCGTAGCACCCGCTTCAGCACCGAATGCCATTTCTCTAAACTGTTGGACTGCGGATGATACACCGAGCTGTGTAACAGTTTTATTCCGCATCTTTCTAGGAATGTGGTCGTCAAGGCGCTTGTAAAGACCGTCGCCTGATCGGCTTGGGTTTCGGCCGGAAATCCTGTTCTCGCGAACACTGACAAGATGGCGTCAAGTGTTTCTGTGGAGCTCAAGTCCTTCAACGGAATGTCTTCGGGAAATTTAGTGGCGGGACATAACATAGTAAGCACGTACTTATAGCCTGATTTGGTTTTAGGCAAAGGGCCTACTGTGTCTATTACAAGCCGGCTGAAGGGTTCCGAGACCAATGGAACAATTTTCAGTGAAGCCTTCCATGTCTCTCCCGGCCTGCCCACGTGCTGGCACGCATCGTATGATTTTACGTAGCGTTCTGCATCTTTGAAACAGCTCGGCCAATAATATTTCATTAATAGCCGCTCCTTTGTATTATTCATTCCCAGATGTCCTGCCCAGCCATTTTCATGGCAGAGACTCAGAATGTCCGCTCTGTATTATTCGGGTACGACCAGCTGATCAAATGTTTTGCCTTTTCTATCCTGGTAGTGTCGGTATAGTAAGCATCCCTTTTCATGCATCGTTATGTTGCGTCTCGCGATGCCGTCTTTAGCTGTAAGGTGCATTCTTTCGAAAGTGGGATCTTGCTTCTGTTCTTTTATTAGGGACTTCCCGTTCACCTGCAAAAGGCGATCAAAACTACGCGATGTTGGGGATAAAACGGATCCTTCAGCGTTTTCTGCCTCCTCTACTGACTTAGTGGTTGAAGTCCCTGGTCACTCATCTGCTCGGTCAGCTGTCTGGCTTTCATTCCTCGTTGGTTCCCTTCCCTCCTCATTTGTTTGCAACGACATGCTGGCTGGTGCGTCTCTGGCTACCTGAGGTTCAGAAATCTGACTTAGTTGAGATGCGAGCTGACGAATTTTGATCTTTTTAAAGCTTGTATCATCCCGCTTTCGAGCTTCTGGCCTCTCTCGCGTAGCAATTGGTCGTATCGATTCGAGAAGAGGTAAGGATATTGAAGTGACACGGCCTTCGAAACTGCGTCCTCAATGATTAGCTCTCCAAACGGTCCAGAGATTTTCACTCTAGCTATGGGAAGGAATACACTGCGTTCTTCTACTGCCTGTTTTATCCACGAGACGTCTCCCGTAAAATCGTCCGCGGATACGTAAGACGGATGGACAACGTCCATCGTAGACGAAGGACCCTGCACGGTTTTCCGTTAACGTGCAGCTCGTGCAGGTATGGCTTAAGGAGCTCTAGATTCTACGCGTTATCCTCTACGCACGAGAACACCATACGTTGCTTTGTGGACTTGGCTGCAAAGTGCCCGACACCATTGCACTTGCAGCCACGAAATGGCCTACTAGCCTCAAACCTTTTTTCGCGGCTTTATCTGCTCCCTGTCTCTTTGCCAGTTCTTCACGCTTTTCTGACGCTACCTTCGTTGCCTCCGATTTCTCCGAACTTCTAGCACTTCGCGTCTTTCTGCTAGGCCCTTTATCTCGAATCGCGTTTCGAGCGAGTGACGCACCCTCTTCAGTGTTCAACCTTCTGCGCGAAACGAACTCCCCTGCTAGCTCAGCGGCCCTTTAAACTGTGCCGACTTTTTTCCTGTCTTGAACCCACAGTTTCACCACATGGGAAATGCTTCGGTAAAATTGCTCAAGGCAAAAACACTCGATGATTTTTTCTCGGCTTTCATAAACCTCGGCTCCTTTTAGCCACTCTAGCAGATTCGTCTTTAGGCTATACGCGAAATCCGGATAGCCCTCGCTATCGTTTTTCATTGTGTTCCTGAAGCGCTGTCGGAAAGCTTCGGCGGACAGCCGGTACCTTTTTAGCAGGCTGGCTTTTACTTTTTCGTAGTCAGCTGCGTCTTGTGTGCTAAGTATCGCTATGACTTCAGCTACTTCACATGGCAAGAGTGTTAGAAGCCGTTGCGGCTGTGTACTGCGAGCAAAGTTCTCCCTTTCGCAAGTTATATCAAAATTTCCCAGGTACAATCCTATGTCCCTTCCACTTTCATAGGGCTGCATGAGTCTGTTCATTCTATATGATTGTACATCGCTTTCTCTTTCAGGAGACCCGGCTCTGGTACTGTCGCCTTTATTCGGTTTTCGCTCTCAAGCTGCAATCGCTTTAGATTTCTTTCTTCTTTTTCAGCTTCCCACTTTTGCCGTTCTTTCTCTTTTTCCCATTCCGCTTCTCTTTTTCTTTTTTCCTCCTGTACCAAATTCAACGTATCTACCAGCTGATCGTCCTCTACGTGTTTTTGAATGGACCTGCATATTTCAGGATTTGTAATTTTGTCCTGTACTTCTACTGACAGTTGCTCGCATAACAACAGCAAGTCCGACTTTGACAGTTTCATAAGGTCAATGACAACCATTTCTCCACTTTGGCAACGATATCTGCGAAATCGCGTGAGATTTCTCTTTCTCAGTTGACATACACTTCCCAGTGAATCTAGATTATTATCTCAAAATCTGAAGCCTGCCGAATCCAATAGCAAAATGCCGAAACACTTACCGGTTGAGAAAGCACGATATCGCACGGTGCATCCCAGCTGCTGCCAACCAGTTGTTAGAGATGAGGGTCCTTGAGTGAGCTGACTCTTTCAGCGCCGCAGGTCCGTTCTTCGAATGACGTTGTCGGACTTGGTTATGAAGGAAACTGTACAGGGGTTTATTTTACATTATTTACAAGATTTAGGAATCCATTGGAGGGTGATGGGGGAAGGTCGGAGGATATGAGAAGATCTGAGGATGATCGAGGATTCCTGCTCATGGCACTCGTCGTCCGGTTTTAAAAGGGTCCGGTCCCTAGGATTCCCCAGGTTCGAGGAGGTCTTCGCCAGGTTGGGCGTGGCCTTACTTGCGCTGTCGTACACACACACCACTTCACATAGGGACATGCCCCCGTCACACGCGTCGCCGGAGAGAGAGGGTGCCGCTGGCCAACCGCCCCCACGAAAGAGAGCGTTGTTTTCGCGTCCGAACGACAGTTCTCACGCTGTCAAGTCGAACACGTCTTCCGGGAAGCCCGAAAGGGCGAGGCCCCGGCGACCTGGCACAGTTGAAGGGGTGAGCCACAACTCGGTTTGGCGGTCGCTAACTGCCTCTGTAGCAATGTTATTTACAAACGGCGGCAGAGTCGTCCCTCTCGAATCCAATAACCCAAGCGGGGACAGGCCTTGGGAACCAAGATGCATATCGCCGTGCAGTGACCGCGGCTGCAGGTGTCCCTGACCGATTACGCAGCTGAACCAGACGGGCGGTCGCCAGAATCCTTACAACTCACTAGATGATAATCTCTGCACGATCTGCGCTGCGGTACTCCCCGCGTCTTGCCATGCCGCTGATCCAGTGCGGGCTGGACAGAGATTGTCACGCAGCCGGTGCACTACGGGATAACGCTGTTTATGGACGTAGCTCAGCGCTCTCTGCAGGCGCCTTGTCTTTTAATGGCGGGAGAAATGGGCCAAATTGATTGAGCCATGGTGGTAAAGTTAATCGCGCATTCGAAATTCTACAAGCTGATTTTGCTAATACTGACGGCCAGCTAAAAATCTTTCTGATTGCAGTCAGGTGCCTATCTCTAACCTGTCAAAGAAAACTACTATAGCTAAGTTAATCACTTTACTTGTTAACATTTTTCGCCTCTGATCTGATCTTCGCCATTATTGATATAGCTGTGCCTCAAAAAGCTTATCTTTGCCTCAGGAACTCTGTTATTAAAAATTAGTGCGGGACTCCCTGAAACACCAGGTGTAAGGTTGCTTCAGATGTGCTTCAGACTAGCAATGTCTAACTAGTTTTTGCAACGAGGGTCGCACTGCTGTTACAGTTCAACGACCTTTTGATATTGCTGTTTCAGGAATCTATCTGCAATACAACATGGTTCGAAGAATACGGCTTTCAGGGTGTGGAAATACGGCCTAGAAAACGTAGTTATGCAATCCGGGAGGGTTTGAAATGTTTTACATACAAAACGAGCTTTGACTAGTATACTTTCGCTGAGAAAGAACAAAGAGTGTTTTAACATTTTTTTCTCTTTTTGCAGATAATTTTCGAAGCCTCTGTCAAGGAGGACCATACTAATCTGTTTCTCTTGGCTATTGATTCCATCAAACTTGATGACTGCGGTGAACACAGGCGTGAGTATTGCATAGAAAACACTCTTTATTCAAGGTACAGGCCTGGGGTAATTGTGGCGGCATAAGTAGAGAACTTTTACATTCATGAAAGCCGTCTTTTACCCGCGTTTCAGTGCTGCACACACTTCTTTCCTCGCTCTCTTTGCTCGCTTTGTAAATCAGTCCAACGGCGAACAATGAACGCTGTTCATTGAGCACCCAGCCTCTAATAAATGCGCTTCGTGGTTATCTTAAACAGCGCGATACGCGATTCCTAATAAGTCGGCTTAATTATGTGCCTCATAAAAACAAAGGGTCCTTATATAGCAGAGAAGCACGTTATAATTTTCGCTGCTACGATTGTTTGCAACAATACTTTTTTTTCAGCTGAAAACCTTCCTTTGGTTCATTAAGCACATGTAAACAACACGCCTGTTTTCGATTTACAAAATAAACAGGACCCGGCATATAAAAGTGAAGCCGGATATGCCTATATTCCGTATTGGTGCTGATCCTTCCGCACCGACTACCAGCAATACTTAGCTATCCAAAGGAAGTCAGGGGCTTGGGAAATAGAAAATACTTTTAATAAATTGCTGAGCACTGCTTGAAGCATGAGAGGTGATGACGTGAGCTATGTATTCAAACGAATAAAAATAATGCAGCTTCTATGCAATCAACTTCGTTCGTCGGGGAGGAGTGCATATGTAGTATAAGTTCGGCATTCTTTAAAAAATCACTCTTTTAGAGACGTGTACCCATGGACTCATTTTCTCTTTTCCGGCTCCTAATTTGTAAGTTGCAACGCCAACGAAGATATTAGATGGAGCGTTGGAAAAATTATAAATGAATTAGTATATCTGTGATGAACTAGATCGTATCTGATTCCCAGTTTTATAAAGCATACAACGGCATGTGTCAATTTTCAAACCAATCAAGCCCTCAAGAATAGGCTTACAACAGCATACATCACCACATATTCACAGCGCACTTCCCACTGGGCTTGCAAGTTTTCTCGCTCCATTTATTAGATTGGAATAGACTGCCTAATGGAACTAACGAGCAAAATACCCAGGCCATATTGCCACAGCACGGCGTAAGATACATAGCTGCGAATACAGTACCACGCACTGCCGGAACATAGATTTATTGCCACGAAGTGACTCCTCACTCAGCGGTTCATTTTAGCGGGATATTTTTAATTGTTACAACAGATGTTAACCGGCGCTGTGAGGTCAAAGCAGAGACTCTCGCATGGCATTCTCTCGTTGCACTGCTCACACGATTGACGCGTAGTTCATTTACCGCCGCCCCTTACGTCAGACTAAGCGCGCCTAGTCTAACGCACTGCGTTTAAAAGAATGCGCTTACCATTCGTTTATGGCGTCGCTGCTCTGAACGGTGGCCAGCTGGCGAAACACCGAGAAACAAGCGCCACCCGCTTTCTACATTCAGGACTGATATGCTTACGTACTTTCAAGCCCTTCATGATAGCAAGGTCAGCCGCCATTTCAAGCCCGCGAGCACGCGCGCTTCGTTCTTTGAAATGGCGTTCGGTAGCGCAACAATACGGTAGCGGAAAAACGTAATCACGTGTTCTCTTTTATCATGTTTCGCTGACTGTCTTTAATTGCTGAAAGTACCACATCGGATATGCTGCTACAAAAACTCAATTAATAGTTTCAACTCCTCTACAACTGAACGAATTTCCCCTTTGGCCTATGTAGTTCGCTTGGTTAACCATAACTCACTATTTCATTGGGCAGAATTTAAAAAATACTCCGAAAAGCGCCACACAACTGCGAAGCATGCCAAAGATTTCACCAAACGTGCCGATTTTTTAATGTAGACAGTAAGCTGAAATACCCATAAAATCTAATTATTGTTTGTGTGTGTATTTGCATAATTACGCATCCTAAGAGTTTCTGAAGTGTGCATTGCGCACCATTTTTTTCCGCAGTCGCTAAACTAAAGCGATAGCCTCTCTCTCACAAGCAGTGCACTAACGGCAAGACGGGCAAGGTTTATTGTAGCCAAGAAAAAACAATGCATAAGCGTTCGACGCATTCATGAAGTCATTTTTGAACAGCACCTTGTTCATTCCATCTCTCAACCCTATCACGCGATGATTGCAGAGAAAAATTAATTTCGCCACACATTCCCTCACATCGCCAGCTTATTTGCGCCCATTCTAGGACATATGCTGCCACATTTACCACCCACTAAACCTTTCTTTAGGCAGCTGATGCCATTGTTTACATGAAAGCTTCTTAATGCCATCTACTGATATGACCCTGTCCTGCCTCCTGCTATGTTTTTTATTTCCCGAGATTCACTCAGTAACCCCAAGGATTCATTGTTTTTAAATCTGTTTAACCGCATTACCTGTCCTTCCCATGTCCATTTTCAAAACTTCAGTTTTGATAGTATGTGATTAGCCTGAATCCGTCGCTTAACTTGCTCAGCACTCTTCCTGTCTCTTAACATTACTGATACCAGTTTTTTATCCGCAGCTCGTTGAGTTTTGCGTGTTGTTTATGTTCTATCCTACTCTTTAGCCTCCACATAACTGTCCGTAGGTGAGTTATGGTATGATCCAATCATTACATAAATTCCTCTCGAGCGATTTTGGTAAGTTTGTGTTATCACCTGATATTACATGCCGGACACCCACCGCCCTACTTTTGTTTTCGAGGCGACTTCATTTTCATTGTCAGTATCCATTGACCCAAAGGAATGTGCTCTCTTGCTGCTTCCAGTTTTCCTCCAAAACAATTGCCTCACAGGCTATGAAGATATATCATTCCCAAAAGTATTTTTTGTCCCTTCATATCGATTCAATTGTTTCGCTCCTTAATCATGCGCTGCATTTGCTCCTTTATCCAATGTTTACGAATTATGCATAAATTGCACCAAAATAATAAAAAAAAACTCACAAAGATTGCCAGATTTTGGACACACGCTCCTCCAGATATTCACTACTTTTGTAGAACTATTTGGCAAAGTAAGCTAAGAAGAGTACCAGGTGAAAGGTAACAACTACCATTTTGGTGGCTAGCTACTGATTTAGCCGGTACGCATCTCTGCTAGGGAGCCTGGGAAGAACGGCAGCGCATTGCAGGAGACTTCAGCGCTCGAAGTAGAAGGGAGGAATTCAATTATAAGGAAGCAAAAATTTTCGACCGTTGTAGCAAGGAGAAACCACGTTACGGCAGGCAGAGAAGCAGAACTCCTGAACGAATACGTCCCCTTTCGCGAATGTAATTAACCTTACCTCGTAATCACATTTAAGAAATATCTGGAAAATACCAGTAGTTGGAGTGAATTTGGCAGGCACGGAAGGTATTAACCGCAGATCAACTGTTCCTCTCAACATGAAAATGCATGTCAGCTACACCATGTTGCTAAGTAATAACAGCCAGAGACCTGGAAGCTGATGCAAAGACTTTGCATTGCAGCACAGGATGGAACAGATATGTAATAAATGAAAATTATAGGGGTAACTTCAATAAACTTGAAGAGGTCAGAGTACACTCCGGAACAAACGGCAGTATTTCATTACCTTTCTAGTGTAGTGCAGATGACAGATATTACAAAGCTCTGTGACTTAAATAGGCAAAAACCGATGGACTCCTGCGTCAATAAATTGGTTTTGAAAAGGAGGTAAGCAAAACAAAAAAAAATGCTGTGAGTGAGGTATGTAGCTGAAAATTAGCAAGGGTCAGATAGCTGAAGAAGGCGCAGGAAAAAGCTGAGATCAATTTAAATGTCCATTCTCCTAGAGTATATGTGGCTGGGCTTCTAATATTCAAGAACCACTTATTTATTAACTGCCAAAGGTGGTCCAACGTTAACAAGAAACGTCTGAGAAGATTTGTCCTCCGTAAATCCTTGCTTGTTTTGGGGCTTCCTGACCACCCTTGTGAGCACTTCTTTGTCGCATGCCTTTCAGCCTTATTCAGTAACCAATCCTTTTATAGCAATCTATAAATGGCGTGGGATGTCATTCTATCGAAGGACAAATGCCAACATAAAACATAACAGCTCTTTATTAGCGACGGCAGCGGACGAGCATACCGACGCTACTCTCGTCTCGGTAGCGGAAGGAAAACCGCCGCTCTTCCCATCCGGGCAGCCTGTTTTTGCAGCCGCCGTTGGTGACGCGTGCCTCGGGTGACGCAGTGGTGGCGCTGTGCTTTATCGTTAACGCGGTCCATCGTGTGGCA